>JAKTVI010000020.1:0-216053 GCA_030557115.1 Insectozyma chauliodis | reverse complement strand
GTATTAACTGTGTAAAATGTAGAAGTTCAAATCAATTTTTTGTGCATGTGCAACAGCCGGGTGAACAAGAAAGTTTAAAGAAAAAAAAAAAAAAAAAAAGGGTTGTACATTCCCTCCATATTTTAAAAAATAAAAATATAAAAATAAAAAAAAAAAAAAAAAAAAAAAAAAAAAAAAAAAAAAAAAACTACAATAGTGAAGCAAATAAAGATGTGTGTATATTGTCTTTAAACTATTTCTTTTGACCTTGAGCGGCAACAGCTGCAGCACCAGCTTCAGCGGCCTCTGGGTCCAAGTAATAGGATGGTTTAGTTGGTTTCAAGTTTTCGTCCAAATCGTAAACTAATGGAATACCAGTTGGGATATTCAAACCTGCAATTTCATCATCAGAGATATTGTCCAAATGTTTGACTAAACCTCTTAAAGAGTTACCATGGGCAGCAATTAAAACAACTTTCCCAGCTAATAAGTCACCAGCAATTTCGTCTTGCCAGTATGGTAACAATCTGTCAATGACCAATTTCAAAGATTCAGTCAATGGAATGACTGATGGGTCAATGTCAGTGTATCTTCTTTCACCAACTTGAGAAAATTTACCTTTAGGATCAATTTTTGGTGGTGGAATGTCAAAGGATCTTCTGTAAGTTTGGAATTTTTCTTTACCAAATTGTTCCAAACATTCAGCTTTGTCTTTGCCTTGCAAATCACCATAATGTCTTTCATTCAATCTCCAGGATCTTTTGACTGGAACGTACAATTGGTCCGCATTGTCTAAAGCAATGTTGGCAGTTTGAATTGCTCTTGATAAAACAGAAGTATGTAAAACATCGACGTTAATACCGGCTTCTTTAATCAATTCACCAGCTCTTTTTGCTTCTTTTTTACCTGTTTCCGATAATTTACAATCGACCCAACCTGTGAATAAATTTTTTTCATTCCATTCGGATTGACCGTGTCTGACTAAAACTAATTTTGGCATTGCTTTAAAGTTGTTGAATTTAACAATTGTTATACTTTTTTTTTCTGTTGGCAGTGAAAAGTGTGGGATTTTTATAATCACCAGTCGTGCAGATCGATTCGGCTAACAGGATGCCATGACAACAACTCAAAACGTATATTTAGAAATACACACTAGTCAAAGGTGATGTTGTTGTTTTGCTCAATTCCATATACAGTCTTGTGGTCTGCTGGATTGGCTGCTGACTCGTACAAGGTGACTACTGGGTTTTTGTTTAGTTCTGTAAACTCACCACGCAACTCAATTGAATGTAATTGTACAGAATCTTCTTCTTCGTCGTGGATCTTCTCTATGAATACTGTCAACACTTCGGTTCCTGTAAATTTATGCCTCGAAACAAAGTGTTCGACAAATTCATTGTCTTGTTCTAATATATCAGGTAAATCATCTTCATCACCTTGTACACCTACTTGAGGATGGTCCAAAACTTGTACTGGTTTTTTTAATTCGACATTATCAAAGTCTATGGTGGTGTCGTTTTTAAATAATTTTATAACTTTTGGACAATATAAATCACCATTGGATCGAATTATAATCGAATATAGTTTTACACTTCCATTTAAAAATGGTATATTTATAATAAGTTGCTCGTCGCAATCCGATTTTATAATTGGTTTGATCTCGTATTTGTTGTCTATGGATTTAAATAGTTTGGGTAGATCTGATGTGGGGTTTGACATATTTAAAGCTGTTAATTTAAAAGTATCAATTTTTGAATTCAAAGACTGAGAGGGTACTGTTGGAATTGGAGCTATATGATCGTGTCCATGACTATCATTGTGACTGTGTCCATGATAGTGTTGGTCTTCGCATGACATTGTTAAAGGAATGCGTGTGTGCTAAATAATATATTGTATAATTTTCTATTGTAATACTAAACTACTAACCAAACATAAAATCATTACTATTATACCCCATATTGTCAATACCAAAGATAATGTTTTAAATGTCTTTTCTAATATGCTTGGATCATCAGATTCTGATCCAATCAATTTGTATCCAAATAACCCTGGTAATATAAACGATATGGCTGTTGATCCCGTGGCGCCAACTATGGCTAAGATTAATGCAAATGACTTTACTGTCAAAGCCAAACTATACCCAATGACTAATAAACCAATAGTTATAACAAAAAACACTCTTCTTGGAAATGGCACAACATTGTGCAATTTAGAACAAGACTGATCTTGTAATAAAATTGTAGTTTCATCTGAATCAACTTGTTTGAACAAATTGACTTGAGCCCAGTAGTAAATATTGTTGATTGAGATTCTAGCTGGATGTAACATCAAAGGGAATGAAAAAGTGACCATAAACACAATACATAATTTCCCAATTGTGGTGGATAAACCATTGGGGTACAGTAATATAATATTTCCATTGACGTTAGAACCAAATGTTAAGTAACCAGATAATCCTATTATAATAAACAATATACTTGAAGAAAATATTGCAATGTTGACTAATTTAGCCAAGTTAGACAATGATTTATCTTTGGCCTCATTTATGATTGAAAACATATTTTGATGACCAGTAAATGCAAACACAATGATTGAAAAAGTACTAAACACACTGGTCAAACTCAATGGCATCAATACTATTGTGCCCTTTTTAGGCATGTCACCGACAAAATAATGAATAACCACCAAGACAGTTATGTAAAAGATTGCAATTATGCCCAATATTGAAGTGTATTTTAAAGAGTCCAAGTTTTTCAAAAATGACAATGGAATAGTAAACGCTGCACTTATAAGCAACCAAAACTCAGGCAAGTATTCTTCTTTAATGAAAGGAATATTTGCTACAATGGTTGGCATTAAATCTCTTATTAAAACCAAATAAGATATAGCACAACCAAAACATTGGATAGCAATTGCAATGTCGAATATGACAGACAAATAAGGATAAGTTATTGAACAAAGATTGAAGAAAGTAGCATGTCCAGCTGGGATGTATTTGGATACGTAGCATTGTAAAAACAATCCATAGCCCGAAGTTACAGCAGCAATCAAAATGATGATGGTCCCAAATATGATTCCGTCTGTCGAATAAGCCAATGGCATCGACAACATACCTGCACCGATGATGGTTTTGATTAAGCTGATTGATGAAGACATCGATGAGGCTCCTCCATCGACCAATTCAATGGGCGAATTTGTCATGATTGGATGTGACTAATGGAAAAACATTTTTCTGATCTCACACTGTGGTTGATGCAACCGTATACGCACCAACTCACCCAAAAAGGCAACAAATACTCGCATCCACTACCCACAATCGGATCGGTAAAGCAATCCATTGATTTTTATTTATGATCTATAGGGAGAAGTGGGAAGCAACTTGTAACTCAGTTGTGATTGTTAACGTGTATTTAAACTTGAAAGAAGACCCTCTCTAATGTTAGCAAATGGCGCGGCTTTCAAGGCAGGTCCAAATATCAAACATTGTGTTACAGTTTGTGATTATTGCAACAAATTTCGAGTCGGACTAGGTTACGTATTCTCTGTTAAAAGCTATAATTCGTCACAACAACAGCTGAAATTAGCAGCTGTAACAGCTTAATTTAAATATCAAGAATTATTTAATCAAAAAGAGCTGTCAACCATATGAATTTGTAAGAGATTTATAAATTTAGTTAACCAAGGGTAGAAGCTGGCCTTGTATTTTAAACGCTTGATAAATTCTGTTCAACCGTTACTCTGATATCCGTTCATCTAAGTTCTTTCAAATCAAGACATAAAAAACATTTAGCGAATTTTTGAAATGTGTTGAATTGTTTTCCTGGCCTCAAGTAGTGAAACTTAATTGGTCCACAAGTTTTGTTAGCGCAGGTTGATACTATACGATGTTACAATAATCTTTCATTATACCCTGGCGAATTTGTAAATCGGATAAATTATAATTGGATAGTTTAAATACAAAAATACATCATGACCTTGTTTACCAATTTTGGTCTCGTTTCCTTATTTACAAATAAAAGTGTATATACTATAAAATGTTGTCTATTATCTGAGTCGTTCATGAAGTAGATTGATAAAAGAATTGAAACAACAGACCTAAATTGAAGAATATTCAATTAATAAATATGACATCACAATAGAAACAAACAAAAAAGTACAAATTTAATTTATTTCGTAAAAATCCTCGACTCGAAGTCATCTCAAACTCTAAGCCACGACAGACAATACAAACGAGGTGATAGTTTCAACACTCAATTACAAAACCCTTTGTCAATTCAGTAAAAACCATGTTACTTCTCCACTAGGCAAAGCTGGCGTGGTGTTGGCTACAAAGTAGAGAAAAACTGGTCCAATTCAATGCATGGGCGAAATATAAAGCGCACAAACGAAAAAATTAGAAAACGTACACAAAAAAATTCATCCCAACTTTAGCTCAAAATACTTTGCTGTAAAAATTGATCACTGTTTTTTCTGTTTACTATAATCAAGTATTTCATCTGATAACTGCCTATACCATCAGTCATCACCACAACCATCGTTTCAAATAGTTGGTCCGTTGCATTTAGTTGTCATTATTTAAACACATTCTTTTTTAAATTCCCCCCTTTAACATATCTATCAACACAGTAATGTCGTCTGACGGAGAATTCACAAGAACACAGATATTTGGTACTGTTTTTGAAATAACCAATAGGTATACCGACCTAAACCCTGTTGGTATGGGTGCTTTTGGATTGGTGTGCTCAGCGATCGATAAATTGACAGGTCAAAACGTAGCAGTTAAGAAAATTATGAAACCTTTCTCAACATCAGTTTTGGCAAAAAGAACTTACAGGGAATTGAAATTATTAAAACATTTGAGACATGAGAATTTAATCACTCTTGACGATATTTTTATCAGTCCTCTTGAAGATATATATTTTGTAAATGAATTACAAGGTACTGACTTACATAGATTATTAACAAGTAGGCCTTTAGAGAAACAATTCATTCAATACTTCACTTACCAGATTTTGAGAGGAATGAAATATATCCATTCAGCAGGAGTGATTCATAGAGATTTGAAACCAAGTAATATTTTGATAAATGAAAATTGTGATTTAAAAATTTGTGATTTTGGGTTAGCTAGAATTCAAGACCCTCAAATGACAGGTTATGTAAGTACGAGATATTACAGAGCTCCAGAAATTATGTTGACATGGCAAAAATATGACACTGAAGTTGATTTGTGGTCAGTTGGTTGTATATTAAGTGAAATGATTGAAGGTAAACCTTTGTTTCCAGGAAAAGATCACGTACATCAATTTTCAATTATAACTGAGTTATTAGGATCTCCACCTCCGGATGTCATTGACACAATTTGTAGTGAAAATACTTTAAGATTTGTTCAATCTTTACCTCATAGAGACCCAATTCCATTTAAAGAAAGATTTGCTAGTTGCGGCCATGTTGAACCAGATGCTATTGATTTGTTAGCAAAAATGTTGGTTTTCGACCCAAAGAAAAGAATCAGTGCTGCTGAAGCATTAACACATCCTTATATGGAACCTTACCATGACCCAACAGACGAACCTGTATGTGAAAGCAAATTTGACTGGAGTTTCAACGATGCAGATTTACCAGTAGATACATGGAGAGTAATGATGTACAGTGAAATTTTAGATTTCCATCAAAATATTGGCGTGGCAGGTAGTGGAATTGACGAGGAACAAAGACAGCAAGTTTTAGAACTCCAGAAACAACAACAGCAACAACAACAACAGCAACAGAATCAAGCTATAAATGGTGACGCCGAGCAGTTTCAACTGGCGCAAGTACAAAAGAGCTGAGTAGAAATAAATATATAAATTTATAAATAATACCGAGAAACAAAAACAAAAAAAAAATGTAGAATCTAAATCAATGTCAAATGATTCGTATCGTAAATTCATAAATGAGCAACTATCTATTACTTTGAAATACGGCGATTTGCTTGACGGGTACCAGAATTGTTCACTTTCATTTCATAATTCTTCTGAGAAAAACATTGCCATAAATCCAACTCAAGATACAACCAATACAAGTTGGTTTAATAGTATATTCGGGTCCAGTTCTCAAGAAGAAGCGCTTGAAAATCTCAAATTAGAAGATGATGAACCATTGAGATTGTATCTTGGTAAGGTTCAATTGTTCGGGTACATTGTTCTTAATTACAACTTCAACATCGATACTTCCTCACTAGAAATCAATAAACTGTCTCACTGGTGGAACAATCTTGATTATTTGTACCAATACATGCATAAGGATGATCCCGATAAAGAGAATGCTGAACACCAGTGGAAATTGGATTTAGTGTCGTATATTGAAGAGCACAAGAATAAGAAGTTGATAATAAATGGTAAACTAGGCGGAATCAGTGAATTAGTGGTGGACAAAAACGAGCATAAGATTACAAAAAACATAAACTTACTATATGATTTGATAGGAATATTCAATTCTAAACCCAAGCCAAAAGTGGAGCAGGAATTATCACTCAATGAATTAATTGATTCAATAATACCGATTTACTCAGTTCCACAGTCTTTATTATTTACAGACCTCATCATCGATAAAGGATCAAGTAAAGAATTTAAATTTAAGTTTCCTGTGAATGAAGATTTATCACCAAGCTACAATACTAGACTGACGGGTTCGGCGTGCGATCAAGGATGGATAAGTGTGAAGTATTCATTAGTTTTAGATTTTGTGGAAAACAACATAACTGACAAATCCACGTCGGTGTATTTCCCTTTTGAAGTTTCACCTCAAAGGTATGGTTCGCACAAGTATTACCAACGAAATTTCTTTCATCACGAACCGAAATTGGATAACAATTGGAAGATTGAGAAAATAACGGATAAAGTCAACGAAGAAGATGCAAAAATAGAGATTAATTCAAACAAAATGTCATTTATCAATGACTTGTCAACTTTAATTGAATCGGACTTGTATAACATGCCTAGGATCTCAACCAATGAACGCAGGAAAAGTAGCATCAAGAATGGGTTTGAAGATAAAAATAAAATTGATGATTTCGTAGTACAATTGCCTCAACATCTGAAAACCCAGTACCAGTTGAGAGTGAATAATCAAGATCTATGTCTTATTGGACTTTCCAGACCATGGTATCAATTAGGAGATGATGTGAATTTTGTGATCAACATCAATTCTTTAGATACAGTTTCTACGAAAATCATAGGATTAATAACTTATATTGAAGCTCATGAAATCTACCACCTTGAGGATAAACAAGATTACACAAATAGTTACAAAGTCACGAACGACTCAAAAGTTAATATGTTTGCGCCTTCCATTTACAACAAAAAAGATGCCATTCTTTGTAATTATATCAACATACCCAAATTTCTAACTACTCAATTTCAAAGTTTGAGTTTAATGGATTTAAAATACTATTTAATTTTCCAATTTACTTTAATGGAGAAAGAAGAGCAAGAAAAGCCATCCGAAACTGAGACTAATAATGAAGATTTCCAGGCGGAGATCTTTGGTCAAAACAAATACAAGTTTGATAAAGTGGGCAACAGCTACAAATTTAAAGTTCCGTTGTATATACTACCATAAACATAGGAAACGTGTAAAAACATATTATGCATTTGCAGCCAATACATCCCCCAATTCTAGAACGCAAGATACATCTATTTCCCAATTGTGCTCCTCAGACTTCTATTTTGTAATTTGTATTTCCTAAGTAGTATATGAGATCTAAAAGGTTATGAGCGAAAAAAACACAACAACATTTCCTATTTAAGAAATTTTTTCGCAACAACATTAACCCTTTTTTACTTTATATAACCAAGTCAAGTAAATTGGGACATAAGCCATATACGTGATTACCACAGAGTTACGGACGTACAGAATTACGCACGTATAGATTTCGTTTTATATATAATGCGATTTCTTACATCTCTTTTCAACTTCATCATTTTCTTTCCCATCATATCCTACTTTCGTTAACATACAATAATGAAGTTTTCAACCATATTGTTCTCGGGAATTACCGTTTTGGCCGGAGTGGTACTGGCACAGCCAGTCGTTGTCATGAGTCCCAGATCCGATCCATTCTCATTAGACGTTGAGCCAAGAGATTTACAAGCGTTATCTAATCTTGAAGAAAGAGATTTATTATCTGTCGCTGAAGGATTATTATCTGCAGTCAATGTAACATCAATTATAGATAGTGTTGACTGGGAAAGTATTGCTGGATGGGCAAACAATTTATTAGTGAATGACAATTTCGACGAATACTTGGATGATTTGTTGAACTTTGTCGGTGATACAAATTTAGTTCCTTTCCTTATAAGTTACATTGTAAGTAACAACAGCACAAGAACAATTGCATATGATTTGGTCCTTGGTTCCGTGGGTAGCGGTAGTATCAATCTTACTCCAATTTTCACTGCCTTGAAAAACTCAGGTTTAGCTTACACTTTGATTGCCGATTTAATAGAGAATGAAAACACTTTACCATTTATAATCAAGGTTGTCAAAGACTTATTGAGCGGCACCTCCTTGGGTGGTATTCTTAGTGAAATAGGTTCAGGATTAGGTTCAGGTTCAGCTACATCAGGTATCGTTATTGCCACCACCGCCGCAACAGGAAGTGCTAGCATCGATACTTCATTACCAACTGTATTATACAGTGCTGGCTCAGCTGCTGCTGATACAGTTTTAAGTTTGGCTCCAGATGTAGGTGAAAGTGGAAGTGCAAACATTAATACTGCTTCATTGGCTAGCTTGTTCTCGGTTGCAAAGACTGCCTATGGTTCAGGTGCCGAAACTGTTGCAACTGCAGAAACCGTTGAAACAGCAGCAGCAAACACAGCAGCAGCTCAAACAACAACAGCAGCAGCTCAAACCACCGCCGCAGCCACTGTCACCACAGCTGGTACTGATGGCTCAAATCCATTTGCATCCATTACCGGTCCAGCTTTCCAATCACTTCCAACATCTCAATTCGGTCAAGGTCCAACCACCATCAACTATTCAATCTTGGGTCAATTGACTGCTGTCTTGGGCGGTAACTCAAAGAGAGAATATAAAGATGCTGTCGAAAACGTGTTAGAAGTTATGAACAAAAGAGAAGAAGAAGAAGAGCTTGAAAAAGCAGTCGCTAAAATGAAGAGAGACAATATCGAAGACTTGTTAACTACAGTTTTCTCCTCCGTTGCAAACAGTAACATTTTAAACACAACCATTGAGTATTTGGTCACTGATGCCAAATTCGAATCTTCAGTTGTTTTATTATTACAAGGATTATTTGAAAATCTCGGCTCAACATTATCTGGTTCTTTATCTGACGATTGGGCCAAGATTGCTCCATTAGTCAGTGCTTTATTTGACTCAGGTTTATTAAGTGATATAATCACCAGAGCATTCAATGATGATGAATTGAAAGCTGCTCTTGTCAGAGATTTCGAATCATTGTTTAAAAGAGAATTGAATAAAAGAGAAGAATCAACTATAATTTCTTCATCATCAATAGCTGTTAATTCAAGTACATCTGCAGTAACTATTGATGCAGAAAACATGGGTGTATCTGGTTCCACAGGATTAATCAGTGTTTTCGCAGCATTTGGTTTGACTGCGTTAATGTTGTGAGAGTAACCAAAGCTTTTAAAAATACCATCATTTCGTTGTAATACCGTTATTTCAGTTCTTGAATATTAGTATAAAAATTTAATATAAAATTCATTTTAGTCTACCTGATGTAACATTTCTCAGCAATTAAATGTATCAGCCGGATCAGAAAAATAATTAAATTACACTTTTGTTTCCGTTTGAATTACAAGATGTGCAAATCTCATTTGAGTATACAATTGAGGGATAAGACTGGGTCCGATTCTCATCATGATGATGAAAATCATGAAGATCATGCATTGTTTTCTCATGAGGAAACAGATGACGATCAGGATTATGCTCATCATTTTAATAATGATTCTGACGAAGAGGAGTTGCCAAAATCATTCAACTCAGCACACTTTTCTACAACTGAAGATAAATACATGAAGGATCATGATTTGAAAGTGAAGGCTTTTGAAGCGTTACATAGCGGTGGAACTGGAGGTGCGAACGTGACCTCTTCTTCTCCGAAATCAACTACAATCAAAAGAAGACCTTCGGTGATTGATATGCCTCATAAATTGAATCACAAATTCCACCCTTTGACTCCATCACAAGCTCCACACTACACTTCAAGCAATTTGGCTACAGATCCAAACGCTTTGCCAGAGGAATACCCGTCTGAAGAATTAATTGAGTTTTACAAACACGTTAAATTATGTTTGACTCTTAGACACAAATATCTTAAATGGTCTCTTCAAGATCCAGAAACATCGAATCCAAAGAACCGCGATGACTGGAAGATATACCCCGAACCTCCGAAACCAACATATAAGTCTAAAAATAAATTCAATCAGATTCCAAAAGTTCACGAAGAAGAAGAGGAATTTGATTTTAGTAAATGCGAAATACCTGATTTTTCCGAGGGTCCTTATTACTTCACGTTGAATGATGAAGATGTATATCATGTCTACGATAAGAAGAGTGATAAAAAGTTGATCAATATTCCAAACTTGCACGATTACTATGTTGATTTGAGCACGATTTCGAGAATTTCATCGGATGGTCCAACCAAGTCGTTTTCTTTTAAAAGATTACAATATTTAGAGGCAAAATGGAATATGTATTACTTGTTGAATGAGTTTGAAGAAAACAAACAATCAAAGAGAAATCCTCATAGGGATTTTTATAATGTCCGTAAAGTCGACACCCACATACATCATTCAGCGTGCATGAATCAAAAGCATTTGCTAAGATTCATTAAATACAAGTTGAAAACTGAGCCTGATGAACAAGTCATTTTCAGAGATGGGAAAATATTGACCTTGGCGGAAGTTTTTAAATCGTTAAATTTGTCAGGATATGATTTGTCAATCGATACTTTGGACATGCATGCACACACGGACACGTTTCATAGATTTGACAAGTTCAACCTCAAGTATAATCCAATTGGTGAATCCAGATTGAGGGAAATTTTTTTGAAAACTGACAATTTCATAGATGGAAGATATTTAGCAGAAATTACAAAGCAAGTCATGGAAGATTTAGAAGGCTCAAAGTATCAAATGAATGAATTGAGAATTTCAATTTATGGTAGATCCATCCATGAATGGGACAAATTAGCCGCTTGGGTTATAGACAACAAATTGTTCAGTCATAATGTCAGATGGCTCATCCAAGTTCCCAGATTATACGACATTTATAAAAAAAACGGAAATGTCAAGTCATTTTTGGATATTGTCAAAAACGTCTTTGAGCCATTGTTTGAAGTATCATTGAACCCTAAAACTCATCCAAAATTGTATGTATTTTTGCAAAGAGTTGTTGGGTTTGACTCTGTTGACGACGAGTCTAAAACCGAGAAGCCTATCCAATCTAGAAAATATCCAATTGCAAGCGATTGGAATTCCACTACCAATCCACCATATTCATACTATTTGTATTATCTTTACTCGAATATTGCTACTTTGAATAATTTAAGATCAAGAAACAAAATGAACACTTTTGTATTGAGACCGCATTGTGGTGAGGCTGGTGATCCTGAACATTTAATCAGTGCATTTTTAACCGCTCACAGTATATCCCATGGTATATTGTTGAGAAAAGTTCCATTTTTACAATACTTGTATTACTTGGACCAAATTGGGTTAGCAATGTCGCCGTTGTCGAACAATGCGTTATTCTTGACATACGACAAGAACCCATTCTACAACTTTTTCAAAAAAGGTATGAATGTTTCGTTATCAACAGATGATCCATTACAATTCTCATATACAAAGGAGCCCTTAATTGAAGAATATTCAGTCGCAGCGCAAATCTACAAGCTTTCCGGTGTCGACATGTGTGAATTGGCCAGAAATTCCTGTTTACAAAGTGGTTGGGAAGCGGCCATTAAAAAGCATTGGTTAGGAAAAAACTACATGGCTGGTGGAATAGAAGGTAACGATATTGAAAAGACAAATGTTCCCGACATAAGGGTTGGGTTTAGAGAAGAGACGTTGAAGAGTGAACAGGATTTGATTGAGTACTATAACAAGTTGAGAAAGCCGCTGGAAACTTCGAGTACTTTTTAAGCGCATAGATTTTATACGCGCATGGATATAGAAAATAGAATAGATTAATGTACAGAACTAAAAATGCTCAACTGATCAGATGACTGCAATCACAAGATACCAATTGAAACCGACTCAATGTAAAAAAACCGATTTTCCTGTCGTGTTGACAATTGCTGGGAGTGATTCTTCGGGTGGTGCAGGCATTGAAGCTGATTTGAAGACATTTAGTACATTCCAGGTTTATGGTATGACTTGCATAACAGCATTAACGGCACAGAACACTCAAGGAGTAAGAACTTTTGAAAAGACACAATCTGAATTGGTTAGACGAATCTTGCAAGCTAATTTTGATGACTTTTTATACGGGTATGCTGATGGAGAATCGCCATTAAAAGTGATCAAAACTGGGATGTTGACAAAGGAAGCAATTGAGCAATTGAACCATTTTTCACCAGATATAAAAGATCGCGGGGTTAAATTTGTCATTGATCCGGTGATGGTCAGTACTTCCGGATCAAAGTTGATCGATGACGAAGGCATGACGTTGTGTGTGGAAAACTTGATAAAAGACGCTTACTTGATTACTCCTAATTACATAGAGGCACAAGAGTTATTTAAAATTGTAAATGACGGTATCCATCCGAGTGTCGAATCAGTTGAGGATTTCATCGAATTGGCTAAAGGTTTACAACGATTACTCAAGTGTGAAAACATCCTAGTAAAAGGTGGTCACATACCATTCGATAATGACGGTAAAGCCACTGGAGAAAATTGTAAAATTATCGACGTTTTATACCAGGGTAAGAAGGATGCGGTTTGTATTTTCGAATCCCAGTATATAGAATCACTCGACAACCATGGTAGTGGATGCACTTTAGCTTCTGCGATTGCAGCATCTTTAGCTAAAGGGAAATCACTAGATGATGCAATAATCATATCGATTGATTATATCCACAAAGGAATGACTAGTTTGAATCATAAGTTGGGGTTCGGTAATGGACCTTTAAACCATTTTAATACCCCAGTTGACTCAATGAGTTCGGTTGTCAACGGATCCCATTTAGAAGTTAAACAATTGTTATCAAAGCATGACAGTTTTTATGATTTTTTGATCAATCACCCCAAGATACGGACCAATTGGATAAAGTACACAAATCACCCATTTGTTGCAGCTTTGGCTCAAAATGAATTGGAATTCGATAAATTCCTATACTTTTTAAAACAAGATTACTACTATTTAATAAACTACGCCCAAGTCCATGGTCTAGCAGCGTCAACTGCTCCAAATTATAAACAAACACATGCACAAGCGACGATAATCAGTGAAATCGTAACGGAAATAGAAAAGCACAAAGAGAAGTTGCTGAAAAACTTTGGTATTGACTATGAAGTATCAAACGATGTTCAATTGAAACCAGGCGAAGCTTGTAAAAAGTACTGTGATTATTTACTTGACATCGGCAAAAGAGAAAACTTTTTAGGTATAAAAGTTGCAATTGCCCCTTGTTTGCACGGTTACGCTGAAGCTGGGTTATATGGCCAATCAATAAGAGACGGTAATGAACTAAAGAAACTAAATAGAGACCAATCAGATATTTACCAAAGTTGGTTGGATGATTATACCTCCACTTGGTATACTAATGCCGACAACGAAGGGAAAACTGCGCTACAGCTGTTGGTGCAAGACAGTGACATCAGTGTCCAAAGAATAGACGAGTTGGTAGACATCTTCAACACAGTTACGCAGTTGGAAGTAGAGTTTTGGAACGAATGCTTAAATGTATAATTTTACTTTTTCTTACGCTCGACATTTTGGTCTCTTTAATTTTGTCCATTTTTTCATCACACAAACATGTACAATCCGTATCAACAGCTGGGCGGGGCAGGCTATTCTCAGCAACAGCCCCAACAGACTGGTTATGGCTTTAACAATTATCAACAGCCTCAGCAACAGCAGTTCCAACAATCGCAACAAATGTACCCGCAATCTACGGGATTCGTTCCACAACAACCAAATTTGTATGGTAATTTTCAGAATAACCAAGCATTCGGTCAACAGCCATCTTTGCAACAGACTGGATTTATGCCAGCTCAGCAAACTGGATACATCCAAACACAACCTACTGGATTCGGTGCTTCAACAACAGTTTTAGAAAACAGTGAGCTTAAAATACCAAGTATACGTTTATCATTCATAACTGCTGAAGATCAAAAGAAATTTGAACACTTGTTTAGATCAGCCGTTCCAAAAGGAGAGCAATCCATCAGTGGAGATTCTGCTAGTAACATTTTATTAAGATCAGGATTAACTCCAGTTACATTAGCTGAAATATGGTCATTATCAGACATTGATAAAACAGGCTCATTATTGTTTCCAGAATTTGCTTTAAGTTTGCACTTATGTAGTATGGCTAAGAGAAATGAACCCTTGCCTGGAATTTTACCTGAGAAATGGCTCAATGAAGTAAGGAGTTTTATGGATGCAATAAATTTTAGTATACCAGATGATCCATCCAAGATATTGTCAAATACTCCGTTTGCCAACTTTGCACCTAAAAAGGATGACATAAATGATTGGCTACAGCCACAAAACACAGGGTTTGTGCCAAACACATCTTTTCAACAGCAATCAACAGGGTTTGGTGCACCTCCAGCTACATCATTCGGTGCTTTATCAGCTCAAAGAACTGGCGGTGGAAGTTTAATTCCATTACAGCCACAACAGACAGCTGGATTAATACCTACACAAAGAACTGGACAATTGCAATCCCAAACAACAGGCTTTCAGCAATTACAACAACAACGTACTGGAGGAGGATTGCCTCAACAAAACACTGGTTATATTAATCAGCAACGTACAGGTGGAGGGTTACAGCAACAGACTACTGGATTTTTGAATCAACAACGCACAGGTGGCTTCGTTCCACAAACAACTGGATTCCAGCAACAACCCACTGGAGGCTTTATACCACAAACCACTGGGTTTCAACAACAGCCAACGGGGGGTTTTATGCCTCAAACTTCATTCCAACAGCCTCAGTTGACTAGTCAAAGAACAGGTCCGTTGCAAACACAACCCACGGGACCCTTGCAAGCACAACCAACGGGTAGACCAGGCGAATGGGGGTTTGTTTCGATGCCAACGGGGGGAATGCCGGGATTGAATGCAATGCAACAACATTTTTTACCAAATACTCAATTGCCAACTTCAAATTTACAAAATGCAATGGATGATAATTTGAAATCGAATGTCACTTGGGCAATTACAAAACAAGAGAAACAAATATATGATGGGTTATTCCAAGCTTGGGATAATCAGAAAAGAGGATACGTTGACTCGACTGTTGCTTTAGGTGTTTTTACTAAATCAGGATTGAGCAGACCTGATTTGGAATCGATTTGGACTTTGGTGGATACCGACGATACGGGTAAATTGAATAAAAATCAATTTGCAGTCGCCATGCATTTGATATATAGAAGATTGAACGGCTACGACATTCCAATCAGATTGCCACCGGAATTGATTCCACCAGCGGATAAAACTTTGAAAGACACGATGGATTCTTTGAAAAACTCGTTGAAAAGCGGTAATGTCAAACCATCCAAGCCACAAAAATTGCAAACCAAACCGGATGGAAGTAGGTATAAGAATGATGACAATAATTTCGGTTATGTATCAAGTGCACGTCGCAGAAGCAAGAGTTCTACAAATGGTGCTCTCAAAGCATCTACAGATTCAGATTTGACCATCGAGGATATGAAGAAGTTGATTCGTGAAAAGAAGATCTTGTTGGACGCTATGGATGTTGAAGACCAAGAATCGAATTTTGTAAATGAAGACAGATCTGTTGTGGATAGTTTGAGACTGAAAATCATGGATACTCAAACGAAATTAAATGAAAAAGGTATAACTTTGTCATCTAGTGAAGAAAAAAAGTTATTGTTATCTAAATTAAATCAATTGACAAGAGACAAGGTTCCTAAATTGATTTCAGATATTCATCATGTCAACCAAGAGATTGCCAGGAAGAAAGTTGAATTAGCCAAATTACAAATTAAAAAAGAACACCCAAATTGGAATCCTGAAGACGATGAGTCTCAAATAGTAGGAACAGGATCAAATGGTGAAGTCACTGAGTTTGATAGAAAGAAGTTCCAACAAAGACAGAAATTGAAACAAAGAATGGCTGCATTGACGGGGAAAGCATCGAGTGGTGGTGCAAACTCCGAGTTGGATTTCAAATTGAAACAAGCTTCTGATAATGCTCAAAATGAATCTAAGAACCAATCTGAAATGATCACTGATATTGAATCAGGTATAAAATCGATGGAAGATGAGTGTGCAAATAAATTGAACGTCACCGTGAAGGAAGACTCAGGCTTTGAAAAATGGGAAAATGGAATTGGAATCACAAATGAGGTGGCTAAATTTGTGAAGGAATTACAAGAGTTTTCAAACAGTCAAAAGAAGAACATCGAAGCCTCGCAAGTTAAAAAAGCACAACCTCCTTTAACCAAACAAGCAACTGGTGCAGTTAAAGAGTCGTATACTACTCCAGAAGAAAGAGCAGCTTATATAAAAGCTCAAGCAGAAAAGAGGATGAATGAGAGATTAGCAAAACTTGGAATAACCAGACGTGGAAAATCTAATGAAGTGAAGCAAGCTGAACCAGTAAAAAAGGAAAGTGTTGTCAAACCAGATATACAAGTTCAAGAACAGCCAAAACAAGAAACAAAAGTCCCCGCAAAACAACAACCTGTTGTAAAACAAGAAGAATCTTCAGATGACGATGACGAAGAGTATCAGAAATTGTTACAAGAGAAGCAAAAAATTGAGGAGCAGCGTAAACGTGATAAAGAAGAGCGTAGGCGTAAGAAAGAAGAAAGATTGGCTCAATTGAAGAGAGATATGGAGAATTTGAAGAAAGAGGAGGACGAAAGTGATGAAGAAGAAGTCGTTACAACAGTTCCGGTATACAGTACAAGGAAAGAAGAACCAAAGATTGAACAAAAAGAGGAGCCTAAAGCGGAACCTAAAATAGAGCAATCAAATAATTCATCATTGGAAAGTAAAGCACCACAAACCACATCTCATCATGACAACAATCCGTTTGCTAAAATGAATAAACAAGTTGAACAACCAACCGGAGGATCCAACTCGTCTTTTTTCAAACAGCAGCAGCAGCAACAACAGGAGGTGAAAATTGATCCAAAAAAAGCAGCTGCCCAACGTGAATCTCAACGTGGAATTTCAAGTAGTAGCGGATGGAGTGATTCAGAAGAAGATGAATCTGATGACGACCAACCCAACAGAGCAGGAGCTGCAAAACTTGCTAGTTTATTGTTTGGCGGTATGTCTCAGCCACCGAAATCTGAACCTGAACCTGAGCCACTGCAGAAACTGGAACCAGAACCTATACCACAACAAACACAACCAATACAAGCAGCAGCAGCACCACCACCACCAGTCAATCAAATCGTAGAGAATGATGACACTTCTGATGAGTTTGAATTTGAGACGCCAGAACCAGTGGAGAATCAAGTTGATGATGATCTTGGTCATGCGCCAGTTGTACCAGGGTCACTTCCACCACCAGTTCCATCAAGCGACTCAATTCCACCACCACCACCACCTCCACCACCGCCATCTAGCATCCCACCTCCGCCTTCGTTTGATCAGTTTTCCTCAGCACCGCCAGCACCACCTCCACCACCACCACCGGCAGCTTTGAACACTCAGCCAACAGGCGGAGCCCCAAATATTAACGCTTTGTTGGGTCAAATCACAGGAGGAAAGTCGTTGAAAAAGGTAGAGACTAAGGAATCTTCAGGAGCAACAGTAGGTAGAGTTATATAAATACATAAATGGGTATACACAATTTTATCGCGATATGCTGTTCTTTGCGTACATCAATTAAAATAGAGATCCTAAAATTTTGTAATTTTTTAAATTTTCAAGTATATTTCAAACTATGTACATCATTATTTACTTTCTTTTTCTTCATCTTCAATCACCGATTTTTCAGAATGGTTTGGCTTTACAAACACATCATTATCTTTGACGTCGACGTAGCAGGTTTCATTTTCTTTGATTTGTCCTTTGATTAGCAACATTGCCAATGGGTTTAACAACTTCTTTTGTAATGTCCTGTTGAGTGGTCTGGCACCAAAGGTGGCACTGTATCCTTGTTCGCATAACAACAGTTTGGCTTCAGGAGTCAACTGTAGCGTGATTCTCTTGTCCACCAACCGTTCGTTGATTTCTCTCAACCGTATTTCCAAGATATTCTTGAGTGCGTTTTTAGACAACCTGTTGAAGATTAACGTGTCGTCTATACGGTTCAAGAATTCCGGTGCGTAGTGGTGTTTCAAAACTTCCATGACTTTTTCCTTCGTCTCCTTAACTATATGTCCATCTTCAAATGTGTTCTTGTCATTCAATAATATCTCTTGACCAATGTTGGATGTCATTACAATAATGGTGTTTTTGAAATCTATCTTTTTACCATGTGAATCAGTCAATGAACCTTCGTCTAAAACTTGCAACAACAATTTAGACACGTCAGGATGTGCTTTTTCGAATTCGTCAAATAACACAATACTGTAAGGTTTCCTTTTCACAGCTTCGGTCAATTCACCACTTTCGTCGTATCCAACATAACCAGGTGGAGATCCAATCAACCTCGATATGGTGTGTTTTTCTTGAAACTCAGACATGTCGAATCTAATGATTGAGTTTTTATCATTGAATATGAATTCAGCCAATGCTTTTGTTAATTCAGTCTTACCAGTACCTGTTGGACCAAGGAAGATAAACGACGCAATTGGACGGTTTTCATTAGTCAAACCTGCTCTTTGCAATCTGACGGCGTCGGAGACTGCATGAATAGCCTCATCTTGACCTATAACCTTCTGACTTAACAAAACTTCCATATCTAATAGTTTGTCTTTTTCCCCCTTCATCAAATTGTCAACTGGGATACCTGTCATTTTGGAAATGACACCGGCTATATCGTCTGAAGTGACTGAATCGTGTAACAAATTTGTAGAACTAGATTTCACATCTTGTTCTTTTGCAGTCAATTGTTTCAATTGGTTTTCAAGCTCGGGGATAGTAGCGTATTGAAGTTTCGAAGCCTTACCGTAATCGCCTTCTCTTTGAGCTTGTTCCAATTCGTATCTTGCTTTTTCCAACTCGGATTTTGCTTCTTTGACATCATCAATGGATTTCTTTTCGTCTTCCCATTGTTTGGTCAATTCATCCAACTCTTTCTGTTTCACACTTAAATCTTGTTGTAACTTGGTCTTTCGATCTAAAGATAATTGATCTTCTTCTTTTTTCAAGGACTCTAATTCAATTTCAATGGTCATTATTTCTCGATCCAAAGTTTGGATAGCATCTGGTCTTGATTCATGTTGTAATCTTAATGTTGAACTTGCCTCATCAACTAAATCAATTGCCTTGTCGGGCAAGAATCGATCTGTTATATATCTATTCGAGTATAATGCAGCAGTGACTAAAGCAGAATCCATTATTCTAACCCCATGATGTACTTCATACTTCTCTTTTAATCCCCTAAGAATCGAAATTGTATCTTCAACACTAGGTTCGTTCACAGTAACTGGCGAAAATCGTCTAGCTAACGCAGCATCTTTTTCAACATACTTTCTGTACTCTTCAATAGTTGTAGCACCGCACATTGATAATTTGCCTCTTGCTAAAGCTGGTTTCAACAAATTTGACGCATCAATTGAACCTTCGGCTTTTCCTAGACCCATCAACAAATGGAATTCATCAATGAATAATATAATAGAACCTTCTTTTTCTTCAACTTCTTTAAGTATAGATTTTAACTTGTTTTCAAAATCTCCTCTAAACTTGGACCCACTAATGATCCCAGCTAAGTCTAAAGTAATAATTTGCTTATCTTTCATTGAGTCTGGAACTTCTTTTTTGATGATACGTTGGGCTAAACCTTCCATGACTGCAGTCTTACCAGTACCTGCATTACCAATCAACACGGGATTATTCTTGGTCCGTCTGGATAAAATTTGAATTGTTCTTCGGATTTCTTCGTTCCTGCCGATAACCGGATCTAGTTTACCTTGTTTGGCCAAATCAGTGAGATTCAGACCATATTTCTCCAAAGCTGGCCGATTATCCTGATCATCTTTATTCATTTGCATTTGTAATTTCCTCATAGGTGAGGATGAAAAGTGTCTGGTGGGAACATACGGGTTAGTAGCATGATTTTGTATGACTTTTGAGTACCTAGTAGAAATAGGAATTGCTTTGTATAATTTAACAGCATTCTTGGGTACACTGTTGAGTATACGACCTTTTGGAACTTTTGAAGTCAACATTATTAGTAGCAGAAGAAATGGAAATGGAGATGGCGATTGTATTTATATCAAATTATGGAGTAACATTTTTTTATGCACAATTTCTTATATTTGGAATCATCTCGAACAATCTCAAGACTACCATATGCTTCCATATTATTTATTTTTTCTATTACCTTCTCCTCTATAAACTTACACATACTATTTTCACGTTAGGTTCCTTGTATTACTGGCCTCCTCCTGTAGATCGTCGTCGCCCCAAATATCGTAATTATCAATATACTCGTCGTCAAAGTCTTGTTGTTCGCTTGTAAAATGCTCTTGGTTGTCTTCCACCAATGATGTCTGTGATAGTATCACATTCAGTCGGTGGTAATCTATACCCTCCGGTGGACTCGCAGTTGCCGCTGAATCATTTGACAGACTTATTAGTTCTTTGATCTCATTATCCTCCGATGCATCTTCTTGTAAGATATTATTTGGTTTCAAACCAAACCAGTTGATTAACCACCCGTATATTTTGTTATCACTCGTCTTTTTAAAACTAATAATCTTTCTCTTTTTCCGTTCGTCATGCAGTTGAATATCGATAATGTCGTCAAAACTGATTCTTCTACCCAACACACCCATCAATTCAGACCTCTTCTCCACTATGGATATGTTGTATATCCATTCCCATAATGTCGTAGTTAATATAACTTCAATCAAAAAAGGTATTAAAATTAGCCATGTTTTCACTAACCAATTCCTTTTAAACAAAGTAACCATCAACGCAATTAATACAATGTCTAGTATTATTAAAAACCAATTGAATATAGCCAACGGAATCAATTTTCTAGAATAACACGACTTTGTTGGATTTTTAATAACTATTGTGTACCATAACACGTTACCTCCTAGCCATACCACCACGAGCAATGCGAAAACTGCTCGAACAATACCCCAGGCCAAATATTTGGAATTGAAATTTTCGAAATGAATGTACTCTTCTTTGTTGTACGATACTTGATAATAAATGAATACAGCAATGTAGATTGTCATTAATATAGCCGTAATCCATGACAATAAATACTTGAACCTATGTTTAACTATTTTTTGAATAATTTGAAACCATGCCAGCATGGTTATAATCTGTGTTAAAGTAATCAATACTTTATACACCGATGAATTGTATAATAATTGGTGTAGTTTTATTACATCCAAAGTGTCGTTATAATATTCCTGTTCGGCTGCTCTAGTCACTCGACTCAAAAAGACTGTTGTCACTATGGAATAGAATACAGTTGTCAATTGTGTTAGCCAAGGTTTCATCTTGTGCGAAGGTGATAAGTATAGTAGTAAAGATAACATCCACGCCGAAACACAAGACGCACATAGTGTGAATAAAAGAGCAACAAAAGTGTCACCGTTATCTCGTTTGTTGTAAGGACTCTCGTCATAATTTGTTAGATCCTCTATATCTTCTTCATCAAATTCTTGTTCCATGACTAAATCCATGAGATCTGGAATGGAGCAATTTGTAATGTAATAAGCTGGTAAAAAAGCATTTCCAGCAGACCCATTAAGCCAATGTAGATGGTAATGACTTAGAATGTCTAGTTTCCCACTACTTAGTGAATATACTGAGCAGTTGATTTCAAGATTATTCTGTTGTAGATATGCTAAGGAATGGTTTCCCATGTTTACGTCTATTGGAGGAATATGAAACTTGGTTAACAGCACCAGAGACGACGGTAGAAGTGACGACCTGGACATTTTAATACTGTGTGAATTTCTTGTATTTTTATAGCAGAGTCAAAATATTTCTTGATTTTCTTATATTTTTTCTTAGTTGTTTGTTGCATTTACTAAGATAATAATAAATTTACTAGGTAAATCTCAGAATCAGTGTTACACATGTTCAGCATTCATGGCGTAAGTGTAGACTCAGTGTATCAGTATATGATTTACAACTCACTTTCCCCATCATTATCAACCAAAGAGTATTAAGCTTAAAACTTCTCTTCCTATTCCACACTTTGTATTCTCTAAACTAAAACACTGGAAAAAATGGTTGTAAAATCATCTTCACTAATGAACAATGCACCAACCGATCATGTTGTACAGAACTTGCAGGACCTACAATTGAGCCAGAATGATCAAGTGCATCATAAAAAGACCAGGAGACCAATGAGAGCTTACCACACTGATTTCAATTCCACGGCTGATGCTCCAGTACAAGATCCAATACAGCTGCCACCTTTCCAACCAAGTGCTTCGATCAACGATTCTATGAATCATGCAGATGACCAGTCGTCTAACTTATCATTACAAGCTTATAGATATGCTATACAAAAAGAGTATGATTCACCAAATGATCAAGGTCAATATAAACTGTTTCTAACATTTTCTGACACTTTACCACCGGACGCAGGCACTCAATTCCATTCAGTAGATCAAGGATCCGCTTCTTCAAAATTTATCAGATCAACCATGTATTATGTACCTGAATCTGAGCAATTGCGACTGGCCACGAAATTGCCCATGGCAGTTACTATTAGGCCCTTTGCTCCTTTGTTGTCAAACGAAGACCCTGTTCCGGTTGTCGATTTCAACAACTCAATCGAACAGCCTGAAGATCCGCTAACAATTGGTCCTTTAAGATGCCATCGATGTAGAACGTATGTCAATCCTTCAATGCAATTCACTCATAACCAAAAGTTCATTTGTAATATCTGTCAATTTGCAAACAATCAAGTGCCAAACGAATATAACTCAGTGTTAGATTCAAGAGGTTATAGAATTGATAAGTTCCAACGTCCAGAATTGCACAAAAGCGTTTACGATGTGATTGTTCCTAAAGAGTATAATTTCGGTGGTGGTGATAATGTTTCAAAGCCATTACACGTTGCTTTTTTGATTGATATAACTGAAAATAGTATTAAACAAAATTTAAATGCTGTTGTAAGTGATGCCATAAGAGCTACAATCTTTGATAACACACAAGCTTCGGTGAAAATTGCTTTAATAGCCTTTGATAAGAAATTGCATTTTTTCAACTTATCTTCAAAGTTGGAAACCACTCAAATAGCCGTGTCTCCAGATTTAGATGATCCATTTGTACCCTTTGACGAAGGTTTATTTGTCGACGCAGAGGAAAGTAGATTTGTCATTGAAGACGCATTAAACTACATTGAACAGTTGAGTAATGAAAAAGTGTTTGATTTGGAATCGTGTTTTGCATCTGCTTGTAGAACAGTTGGATTATGCTTAGAAGCTCACGGAGGTGGTAAAATCATCTCGGTTTTATCCAATCTTCCTTCTTGGGGCCCAGGAGGTTTGAAATACAAAGACAATAAAGCAATTGGAAGAACACCGACTCCGGAAATTGAGAAAAAATTGTATTTACCCGATAACGAATACATTAAAATTTTAGGCAAAGATTTTGTGGAAAAAAGTATTGGAATTGATATTCATATCGTTTCGCATACTTCGGTAGATTTATCAAATCTTGGTTGGTTGTCGTCTATAACCGGTGGGGAATTGACCAGATGGCCGAATTTTAATGTTGAAAGAGATGGAAGATTTTTAACTGCCAAAATTCAAAATTCTTTCAATAACATTAGTGGATACCAAGGGCAATTCAAGTTACGTAGTTCAAACGGATTACAAGTGTCGCAATATTATGGCACTTCCTCTTCTGAAACTGTCAATGTTCAAGACCCAAATATTCCTGTTTTACATAGAGATCAAACATTTACGGTGTTGTTACAATATGACGGGAAATTGAGTACAAAATTGGATTGTCATTTCCAAGGAGCTTTGTTATACACTGATGTTCAAGGTGTTAGGAAAGTACGTGTGATAAATTTGGTGTTGGCGGTGACAAAAAGTTTAGAAGATGTTTTCCATTTTATAGATGAAAACTCAGTAGTTGCCACTTTGGTCAGAGACAGTTTATCATTCATTGGAAAGCAGACAACAAACGAACTCCGAGAATCCTTGAATAACAAATTGGTCGATGTGTTTACTCAGTATCGAGCTATGAATGAATACGGACATAACAAATCCTCAACTTTAACCAATAAATTATTATTCCCAGATTCATTGAAGCATTTGCCATTATATATATTAAGCTTTTTGAAAACAAACGCAATCAAAGCGTCCTCCAATTTATCAATCGATGCTAGATTGATCAATCTATACGATTTATTAAACATGCCTGCTGAACGGTTATTGTACCATTTATACCCGGCGTTAGTTGAAGTGCATTCTATCAATGATGAAGGATTCTACAACGAAGATACTGGGTTCCTCAGTTTACCTCAGTTTAAAGAGTTATCCAGCAAGTCATTAGATCATAGTGTGTATGTCCTTTGCAATGGATACAAGGTGTTTGTCTACATCGACCCTGAAGCAAACATCATGTTGTTGAAAGATTTATTTGGAGATATAGACAGTTACAAACAAATTGACCCCTTGATGGACGAGCTTCCTGAATTGAACACGGAGATATCTCAACAGGTGAGAAACATAGTCACTTATTTCCAGCACAACATTATAGGCTGCAAGTGCAACAACGTACAAATAGTCCGTAAAGACCTTGATGGATCAGAGATTGAATTTAAGGAGAATCTTCGAGACGACCAGATGAGCTCCATCAACTCTCAGGGGCCAAGCTATGCAGAGTATTTGATAAATTTGCACAAGGCAATTCGAAATATCTTAGATAGTGATAAAGCTAGTCATAGTATTAAACAATCAATTTCCAATGTCGAGCATGATAGTTCCACATTGGCACAAAGGTATATACATTTTTAAAATACATTGAGTATCTCCGTGATTGCGTCTTTTGCGTCATCAGAGCCATATCGTAATACATTTGAGCACGCGTCGTTGAATTTCTTGGTTTTGATTTTCGTAATGCGTAGTTCCACATGAGCACAACGGTATATACATTTTTAAAATACATTGAGTATCTCCGTGATTGCGTCTTTTGCGTCATCAGAGCCATGTCGTAATACATTTGAGCACGCGTCGTTGAATCTCTTGGTTTTAATTTTTTGTAATGCGTCTTGACTCTTGTTAGCGTACCCAAATACGATGTTGACCAACAAATAGCAAGTTGGTAGTACTAACCGACCGGCCTCAACTTGGTGTGTTAGGATATCATAGATTGTATCCAACAAATCGGTTTCGTTGGTGATTATCACATCTACAATCATATCAAACTCAGTAGCGTTGGCTAACAAACCAGCCAAGACCGTTTGCAATTCCTCATCCTTGGAGTTCAACAATTTAATTAGTAGCTGGAATCGAGTCTTGTTCTCCTTGTTTTCGAGGTTGAAGAATTTCGCCAACATCATAGGCTGCGTGATTAGATTTGACACCAACTCCCAGCTAGATAGTTGGATCTTTGAGTTCAGGGAATCGATGATGAAATTGTTCACGTAATCGAATGTTTCGTTGATGATGAAATCTCTTAAATCGGGTAAAATGGAGATGTTTGTTATCGCCATCAACGATTCGTATCTATCTAGCAACGTCATATCGTGGAGGTAAGTATCAGCTAAACCATCGTATTTATTAGTATCTGGACCGAGCAACTCTTTCAAGAAGGGTATCACTGTGCGCAAGTCGTGTTTGAGAGAAGCTGGGTCGACCGATATCAACATCCTCGCCAATGCTCTGATAGCAAGTACTCTGAATTCTAGTCCATGCAGGTTTTCTTTCTTTGGGGTTGCTACAATTGAGCCAGACTCTTTCTTCACATCACTGAATAAAAGGAGAAAGTTGAATATTACGTTGAACCCGTTTTGTTCGACTAACTTGCTTCGTAATTTTTGATCAATAGATAGATTATGTATAATGACGATTACTTGATTCATCGAGTTGCTTGACACTGATGATTTGAACGTTTTTAAGGAAGTTATAGTTTTCACTATTCCATCATTTAACAAAGTTTCGTTGAATAGTGCGATTCCGTTTTGATCCTCTTGTTTGTCTTCGAAAGTTTTCAATTTTTGTTTACTTGTAGAATTTACATCAATTAGTTTGGTTAAATTTGCAAATGCGGATAAAATACTGTATTGAAAAGAAATGTTCAACGACGATTCTTTAAGATGTGTGGTTAAAGCGTCAATCAAATCCACATCCATTCTAATCATGTCACGGATTTGCCAATACAAAGTCAAGTACATGATGCCTTCAACTGAGTACTCAATAAACTCTTGATTTTCACTTGACTTTGTATACAAAATCATTACTTCAGCTAGTGACTGAATCGACACTTGATTATGCTTTTTCTCAGCTTCAATCAATTTCCATAATTTGATTAAATTTAAACTTGACAATACTTGTATCTCCAAAGATGAATCCAAGTTTTTCAAAAAAAGACTGAAATAGGTTTTTAAATTGTAATTGCGGCAATTCTCAACGATGTTTGAGGCATCCATTAGTTTTAACATATCCACAGTGGTTTGTTTGTGACAGATCTGGTCTTTTAATTTTTCATCCTCATAAAACTCTTTACACACTTCTGGTATTATGGGGAATAAAAGCGTGAGGATCGATATAAAATTATCAAAGTTTTCATTCAAACTGCCTATTTCCAAAGACAAATATTCCTTGATAATCTCGGAAGTTTCTTCCTTCTTGAGTTGTAGGTTTTGAAGCACCAATAAAAGACAAGCCTGTTGGATGTCTTTATCTTGGTTGATGTATAGTAAAAACAAGTCCAAATGTTCAGGATTGGTAATTTTCAAATGGGTAATCACGGAGTTATACAAATCTAGGTAATACCTTACATTGTGATTGTTTTTGATAATGATTCGTAAATTCGTCAATACATTTTGCACTATGGGCTCCGAGCAGTCTTCAAGGATGTTGATTAACAAAGTGTGGTTGTTCAATTTTTCAATAGTTTGTAGGAATACAATGGTGTGATCGACTAACAAATCATACAAAACAGTCAGATTTCTGGAAACCTCCATCAATTGATCATTCAATTGTTTAATGTCATCATTGGATAAGTCAGTTGTCAATTTTTGCAACAATTTTTCGACGTGTTCATCTTTTATAGACAAGAATTTGATCTGGTGTGATAAATCATCCATTTGTGGTGGGAAAAAAAAAAAATAAAAGAGATCAACAATGGATACAGCTTCAGTACTAGAGAAATACACACATGATCTATCAAACCTACCTCTAGAAGTCCGTCATCTACTAGACGAAATCAAAAACAAAGATGTGCAGTTGGCTGAAGCCCGGAAAAGGTATCAGTCTAAAGATCAACAGATATTCAAATTCATACGAGCCAATGGCACACTCACCAAAAATCCAAAAGAACAACAACTATATGCCAAAATAGAAGAGGACATGGAGTTGGTGGAGAAAATACAACAAGATAAGATACTTTTAGCAAATTCAGCCTTATATTTGATCACAAAGAATCTATATAATTTGGAAAAGGATATCAAAGTGTTGGAGAATGACGAAATACTTCCCATGGCAGAAGCTGTGAGCTTAGAGACTGCAAAAGAAGAGTTTTCAAACTCTTCAAGCTATACTCCGACGCCGGAAATATTGGGCATGGATCTACAAAAGCAAGAATTCTCAGCTCCAAAGAAAATGAAACGTAGAAAGTTGTCGACCACAATGAAGACGCCGGAACCAAGCACTGGGTCATTATTGTTGAACGGTAGTGTTTCTGTGCCGAACGATGGGCCAAATGGGGAAGATGCAGACAACAATTTGTATTGTTTCTGTCAACGAGTATCGTTTGGCGAGATGATTGGGTGTGATAATGATCAATGTAAATATGAATGGTTTCATTGGAGCTGTGTTGGGATTACCAGTCCTCCTAAAGCTGATGAAATATGGTACTGTCCTGACTGTAGTTTAAAATTCAACAAGAAACAAAAGCGGAATTTTTCCATAAACACTAAATAAGATGTGAAAGAATTTTTATAAAAACACCTGGTTTGAAAACTGCAATGTCAAGGATTTGGCCTAGAATATATAATGCTTTTAATGACTGAATGTTAAAACTCTGATACATTAAACTAGTAAACTTTGATTCGAGACAGAGAATAATAATAAACAGGGATTCAAAAATTCAGTGCTGAGAAATTCTTAATTTTATTCACAGTGATGTTGATTCTATTGCAGATTTTGTATGTGTGATGTAGTCTATGAAGCTGCAAATGTGGTTGCAGACGCGAAGGAAATGCGTCAGAGATTACATAATCGTAGCCAGGGGAAAAGTAAATAAAAATAGAAGTTTGGTGTAAAAAAATAAACACTTGAGATCAGATCAGATCAATTTTCAGACCCTTCCGTTCGTTACCTCATGAAGCACATAGTACTATTATTTTGCATGGCAGCTTGCATAGCTGTTGATCCCACAACCACTGCTGCCGCTGCCGCTGCTACTACTACTGCCGCCGCCGCCGCTGCTGCTGCTAATACCGCTACTACTGCTGCTGCTGCTGCTGCTAATACCGCTGCCACGACTGCAACTGCTAATGCTGCTGCGGCAGCTACTACTGCAACTACTGCAACTACTGCTAATACTGCTAATACTGCTAATACTGCTAATACTGCTAATACTGCTAATACTGCTGTCGCTGCTGCTGGAACAAACACAGGCACAACTACAAATGCAGCAGATACAGCAGATGATGCCACTACCACAGCTGGCGTGGCCGCGACTACTGCAACAACTAAGGCAGCAACGGGAACTACAAACACATTGGCTACTGGTACTACAAATGCTGCGGCCACGGGAACCAACACTTTATCCACTAAAAATACAGCCACTACATCTGCAACAGCTGTAACAGGAACTACGGCCGCTGTGAACCCTGCTACTTTAACAGGTGCAGATTTGTTTCAATACCAACTGACTGTCACTATGAACTCAGCTCAAATACAAGCCTATTTGAAAACTGCCCTGACAGGTAAATCCGGCTCTGCTACAACAGGAACAGCTGTATCTACAACAGTGGCAGTCAATCCAGCTACTTTAACCGGTGCGGAATTGATCCAATACCAACAGACAGTTACAATGAATTCAGCACAGATCCAAGCTTATTTAGAAACAGCCTCTACTGTTGCCAGCTCATCGGCAGCAGCTGGAACTACAGCAGCAGTTGGAGGGTCGAGCGGAGAAACCACAGTTGATGATACAACAAAAGGTTTAACATTTGTGACAACCAGAGTCATGAGGTCAACTTCCAGCGGTGCAAGTACTCAAGCAGCATCGACTGCGTCGTCATCTGGAACATCGGCCAGCCAAGGCTCTAGCGGTAACAGAGTAATGGCAAGTTCATTTTTAATATTCGTCTCCACGTTGTTTGGAATTCTATAGATCAATAGACAATAAGTTAAAATTGATTTTCTACTGTAATTTTAAAAAAATTCAATCATGTTGCGAATAGGCATACGAAGGGCTTTTGGAACAACTGCATACCAACGATTCAGCTCATCTAAACAATATAAAAACGAATTCAAGACGTTGAATAGCCATGTCAACTTAAATCAAAACTCATCTAAAGAAGATATATTGAAAACTATTCAATCGATGAAAAATTTAGAATCAAGCTATACCATCCAAGACCAAGCAGATAAAAACTCTAAATTCATATCCGAATGCAGTCAGATTATAGAAGGAATAGTCTCTAAAACTGATAAAAGTATCTGGACGCAAGATTTCCTCAAACAAATCTTCTTACTAAACTTACCAACATTGTTAAATTTAAGATTCATAAATGAGTATTATACCCAGCATCGTGATGGAATCATTCCGAAAGAAACAGCCTTGGTTGCTTTGCGTCACGCGATCTACGATGCCGACTTCACCAATGCCATCAAACTCACCGACGCAACAGTGGGACACCCAAACTACATCAACGAAAAACAAAAGATGTTGCGTAAAGGAATGGTCAAATTGATAGTGAGTGGGTCGTTAATAACGTTGTTCAATAAAATTGGATGCTCGGTACTTGTAGATTCGGGAGTCATTTCACAATCATGGGAACATTTGAATGCGTTGAATTCCATCATACTCACGTATTTACTAAACTCTGGGTTTTTCATAACTATTGTGAAGTTTGGTCGACAGGTGATCACTTCTGGAGGTGATATATTGACATGGCAAAAGGGAACTTTTTACAATCATTGGTTCAAACATGCTGATGAGATGTTGTTTGCAAAAAAGATTATTGAAGCTGATAAAGAGTTAAATCATGGTGAGTCGAATCCTGAAATCATTAAAGAATTATGTAGACAACAGCCAATCACAAGAGAAACCAACAATGGTTTGGTTTCAGGATACGATCGAAATGGAAATAAAATAAGATTACTCACTTTAAAAGATGATTTACAAAAGTTGAAATTCCAAGCTTATTGGATGTCGGGTGGTGATGGATTTGAATGGACTGAGCCAGATCAAGATCCGGCAGAATTACAATGGAGACAACATACAGATTTGCTCCACAAAAAGGCAATACCAAATTTCACAGAAAAATTAATAGACAAAAATTAAATACATGTACTTGTAAATAGTCCCTTACACCATATTACTACTATCTTCATCAGAGCCATATCTTGGAATCAACCTAATATCGTAGTCTGTCTCTAATTTAAGTTCATCCCAAGGCTCGAAATTCAACCAAACCATTTCAAAATCGTCGTCATCTTCCATTTTGTGATTACCCAATTGAATGCTTGGCTTTGTGTACTCTGGATTAGACAACGACAGTTTACCTTCCAAGATTTCATCCAACCTTACAGCTTTATTCAATTCATTGATGTTTGCCAACTCATTAATCAACAAATTCTCTAATCGAGTAGTATTTGTTTCTTTTAATTTGTTGTATATTTCATTGTATTTTCCTTTTGCATTGAGTTTCAAAAGCAAGCTGCTATTGGTATCTTTTGGTAGTCTGCTCAATTCTGATTTCTCAATGTTTTTAATCCACGTATTCAATTTATCCAACCATGTGTTGAAATCCATCGGCTTGTAAAACTTGTATCCGCCAAACCAGTTCGACGGCGCACTGCCGTTTTTGATCGCCACTTTCCTATAATACTTTGCCTCCTCGTACCATGGATCATAAGGTAATGATAATCTTGTCAATTCTAGACCTGATCCAAATATCAAACCACCACCAATCAACGTACTAAAAACACCTTTAGTTACCGATTTCCTTCCAATGCCGGGAATATGCTTCAAGTTGCTTCTGGCGTGTCGAAACAACCCTAGACCTAGTATGAATTGCACGCCTATCACGGTGTATAATGCAGGTAGATTGTCTGATGCTGGAGTCAATGGGCCCCAGATCAACCCTACGCTAGGGTTTCTGGGGATCAAAGTTGATGGGTTGGGTATTATGATGGTTGTAGACCCTGGAGATGAGGATCCAGTAGTTGTGGCTGTTTGTTTTCTGTTCTTATCACTGTTTTTATCTGAATCATTATCATTAGGTGGTGGTATATAGACACCCATAGCGTAAAAAAGTAGTGCTTAGGAGGAGAAAAAAAAAAAAAAAGAGTGAAGAATGTACATAAGTTTTTTATTATATATTGGAGTCTCCTAAGCGGTTTCTTCTCCGTATAAATCTTCTTTCAAATCAATGCCCAATTCTTTTCTAATGTCTTTCAATTCGTCCAAGTAAGCTTGGTATTGTTCTTTGGTTTCAACCTTGTGTTTCAAAGCTTCAAATGTTCTGACAGCTGTTGGGTAGTCATTGACTCTTCTACACGCTTGTAAAGCTTTTTCAATAACAACTGGTGCAGGAACCAAATCGTATGAAAAACAATTGTTCAAGATTCTTTGGACTTCAAATAAGTCGTAAGCAGTTTCAAATTCTTTTTCGTATCTAAAAAAACGTTAGTATTGATTATAATTAAATTGTTTACTGTGAAAACATACCTTGCGGTGAATTCTTCAAAAGATTCTTCATGATGGTCAGATAATAATCTGGCTTGTGATGAAAATGACGATCTGAGAACAATTGGAGATGAGTTTATGAAATTAGGGGAAATTCTTGCAGTTTGAACTAAGCTTCTTCTTCTCAAAGCAGCACGAATTGTTTGTGAAATCATAGTGGAAGTGTGGGGGGATTGTAATAATGAAAAGCAAGCAAGTAAGGATTAAAAGTGGTGGTTGGAAGTTATTGAAACTTGTGTAATGTGTGACTGGAGGTGTGAGATGATTAAATGACAACCAAATGAAAATGAAAATGCAAAACAGTCCAAGGTGAAAAATAAAAAATTATCAACTAAAAAAAATTGATTGGCTTAAATTCATTTCGCCCTTTTGGTACACACTATATGCAGGTGGTGTATCTCTACACAGAGTTCTGACAATTTACCAGTGCGACACAAAAACAAGAAATCTTCTCTAGCATCCTCAATTCTGCTTTAAATGCTTAGCTTTTGCGTTTATGGCATCCTTACCTAGTTATTTACCTATATTACTGTTTACATCCTTACCCAGTCATTTATTACATCCTTACCCAGTTGTTTGATTTCATCCTTACCTGCGTCTCTTCTAAAATGTTTTGTTTTTTTGGTGCGATTCCCTGGTAAATTGTCAGAACTCCTCTACACATCATACGATTTATCCATCCACTTTAACCACACTGTATGGGTGGCCAATTCTTTTTAAATCCTTGTAGCTAGAGTTGCTGTTTGGGTGGTGAACAGAGTAGAAAGAACTTTGTATTTCAAAGAGCATGTTATTAGATTTGAAGAGTAGACTCAAATGTATTCACTCTTTATGTCAAAACTTACATTTAAAACCTTTGTGTGGTGTGATAATCTTTTGAAACATTTTCTAAAAGTCATGTAATTGTTTCTACTATGGTTCAAATTCTCTATTAAGGAATTGCATCTAGCAGCAGTAAAATCACCTGAAAATATCGGTTAAATTTTCATTTATTAAAAGGGCTGAAGTAGATTCTATCATAGAGTAATTTACTTTTATTCAAAGTAAGATTGTAAGTTTGCAATATCCGCTGACAATTTGCTAATTTCACAAAAATCGAGTGTACGATTATTCTCAAGTGCAACGAATTTTTAGAAAAAAATCATATTGCTTTAAAAGCGTCTTTGGCGGTTAACAGTAACATTGACATTGTTTATAAAAGTTATGCATTTAAAAAAATTGATTTTAGTTGCAAAAAGCATGACTGTATACTTCTGACATTATTATCCTTGTAAGCTAAAAGGGTTCAAACACGATTGAATTTCTGAGCTTTTAATACTAAAACTTCAATCATGTTTTTAAAATATTTCAAAATAACTTTACTTTGTGCTTGATAGACATTGGTCAGCGTTTGTTCCAATTACCAATTATCAACTTTTTTATTGAAAATTAAAGTTTTCTTTTGAACACTGATACAGGGGGTAGACATCCGTCTAACTTGAGGTGTCTCGAAAACAGGAAGAAATAGGCTCAATTTTATTTCTATACTAATTCCAGTTTCAGAGGTATCATCTTAATATCAAAGATTTAATATTTAAGCTAAATATAAATACAATCTATAAGTTGGGTTAAAGTTGACTGCAAATTGGTTCCAATATCATTTTCTATTGTCACCTCCAAAAGTGACACAGATTACCACAGTCGTGCATTATGCTCAAACATTATCTGATATCTTTTTTTTTTTTTTCAATGATACTGTATATTATTACATTACATTAATTCCAAACGGATTTTTCCTATTCAAAAAAATCACAAATTCTTTGTAAGCAATTACAAATAAAATCAAAACAATACCATCATAGCTATTAACGGGGTAGCCAACACTTTATACACTTGAATTAAACTGAAAAAGTAGACTTTAATATTATGAACTCGTTTGCCTGGCCAAGTACCACCAACCCTTCCAAAGTGGTAGGAGACGATCAACAACAAGGCTCAAATACGCCCGATTTTTCAAGAATAGATCCTCAAGCAGCTGCTGTGAATGCCGTCAATAGTGCAAATTTACAGCAACATCACCAACACCACCAACAACAATTACAACAACACCAACAGCAAGGGTCTTTAACTTCACAGCAACAACAACAATTACAACAATTACAACAAGTTAAAACACAACCCTCAAACCATTCGTCACCGGATTCAGGTGACGAGTTGTCTGCCAGTGACAAATTGAGAAAATACAATCATAGACCTATATCCACCACAAAAAGAGCACAACAGAACAGATCGGCTCAAAGGGCTTTTAGACAGAGAAAAGAAAAATACATCCAAGATTTAGAAATCAAAGCGAGAGAATGCGAAGAATTGAAACAACAGTTGGATGAATTAAGAATCGAAAACACCCAGTTGAGAGATTACACGTTGGCTTTACAGAGTAAGTTGATTTCTGTAAACAGCAACACCAATGCCATCCCTGCTCCTCCTGCTTCGTTTAGTAAAATATATGACAAGTGAATACGACTTGTTGATAACGTGTACTATTATTATATGAGTCTAATTCTAATTTACAGTTTGTATTTATTTTTTTTTTTTCTCTCGATTAAAATTTTTCAAACCAACTACCATGTTTAAATCAGCATCAAGACATAATATAAAACAACTAGGTACTCGCGGATTTAGAAATGGAGTTTGGGCAGATACAAGTAAAAGAACCGCAACTTTGAATGTTTCAGATCCGAAAATACAACACAGTTTATTCACAAAATTGACTGCTGAAAACGGTCCAGCATCTATTAAAGATTATGAAGCTAGATTAAGATACCATTCTCCTGTAGGTATAGAAGAAGCTTTTGAAGAAAGTTACAAAGTTTTATCACAAGAAGCGGAAGCTAAATATGAAGAATTGGATCATGCATTGAAATCAAATCCAGAAGATTTGCAAAAACTTTATAAACTTCAAGTTGAAGCTGAGCAATACAACCCAGAAGTTTTGTATAACTTAGAATTCAATGAGGATTTAGACAAAACGCAACCTATATATAGAGAATTGATGAAGAAAAAGTGGCATGACAAGGAATTGATGATTTTGATGCAAAGATTAGAGCAAATGCATGTCATACCGGATACATTACCCACGTTGGATCCAAAAGCAGAAGTTAAGATTCAATTTAAACACAATATTGATCCAAGATTCTCCGACTGGATAGAGCCAGGTACAAAGTTGCCTGCGTTTGCAGTTTCCCAACCGCCAACCATTAAAATCAATGATTTTGAAAACACAAATAAAGATGAATTGTATACAGTATTGTTGGTCAATCCCGATGTACCTGACTTACAAGCAAACACTTACCAAACCAACTTGCATTACGGATTGATCAACATACCTTTAAACAATAAGAATGATACAATAAGTCCAGAATGGTTATTTGAAAATGAATCGCATATCATTCAAAATTATATTCCATTAACACCAGAGAAAAACTTGCCATACCAAAGAGCTTGCCTCTGGGTTTTCAAACAATCCGACAAAGTAGATGTCTCTTCAATTAAAGCTAGGTCTTTTGATATAAGAAAGTTTACTGAAGCCAATAATTTATTGCCAATTGGTGCTCATTTATGGAGACAAGAATTTGATAGAAGTGTTGCTGAAGTAAGAAGACTTTATGGATTGCCAAAAGGAAATGTTTTCTTGAAATTTAGAGACGATGAGCCAATAAACAAAAGATTATTGAGGCTCAAAATACCATATACATTTACTGAAGTTGATAACAATCAATCAAAAGAAGCTGCTGAAATTGAAGCTATTGCAGAACAAGAACATAACAAAGTTGAAGCTGCGATTAAAGATGATGGTGAACCAATAAAGACGGATAAAGAACAAATATAGTCGATATAGACACGCTTGTAAATACACAAATTAATGTTTTCTCATGTTGACCATTCTAGGAAAGTGCAATTTTGCAGCCAAACAAAAAAACTGAGTAACCAAATTCAAGGCGGGTACCAATTATTTGATTGTATTATTTCCTATGACACCGCCGGTGGCAAACCGATATAGAACAAAGGTATTGGATTTATTTTAAATTGATTTTGTTATGCATGGACTGACATTTTTTAAAAATATTTCACATTAAGGAAAGTTGATTAAATATAGATATAAATAAAGTTTAAATTCAATAAAAAGTAATCTTTTCAATTGTGTTTTCTTTTCCATAATATGCAATTGAGATCAATCGTTTTAACTTTATTAAGTACTACCATCGTTTTAGCCACCAAGCCAAACTTGGATCGTAATAAGCAAGTCAGTCACGAACAGGCTAATCACAACAATGCCAATCACAATAATTTGACAAATGCGACGAATGTGACTACCACAACCACGCATGCTGGTGGCGGCGGAACAAGCTCAGAGGTGAATATTTTGGGAGCTATATTTGCAATTGGGGCAGGTGCGTTGTTATTTTAGGCTTGAAGAAGTAATTAGTTTGTTTTACATATTTAGTTATAAATAAATTGTTTTCACAACTAAATATTGAAGAGTATTGTCACACTGTTGCAAAATCAGCCGTGAGAGATGAGACCTCTTTTTGCAACAACGTTTGTGTGGTTGATGTTGCATACAGGATTCCCTCTTTTTATTTTTTTTTTTTTTTTTTTTTTTTCTCCAACATTCACATTATCTACGTGCCATGTCAAGTAGTAGTTCTCCCGAACCAAGTCAATTATCAACCCTAGATACAAATGATGCGTCTTCAAATATATCTAAACAGGGAAGAAAGAAGTCTAAATCATCAACGTTGAGTGAAGAACAAAAAAAAGTATGTTTCAACAATTTTTGAAGCCATACGATACTAACTTTTATTGTAGGCACACCATATAGCGTCAGAACAGAAACGAAGAGAAAACATCAGGGCCGAGTTTGATAAAATAGTGTCGTTGACTCCAAATTTGACCGAGCTGGAGAATCGTTCAGAGTTGAATATTTTAACAAAGAGTGCTGATTACATTGATCAGTTGAAAGATGAAAATCAAAAATTGATAGAATTGTGCAGGTTGAAAGGTATAAACGTGCCTCCTGAATTGATTTACAATGGACCCCAGAATGACGGTAGTGATATAGCTAAATGATTTTTATTATAATGTATATGATTCTAATTTTACAATTAAACAAAAATTGTACCTTGAGCCCGTTTCGTCATAAACTGCTTCCACGGGGAGATAATCGGCTCCAATATCAATGTAATTTGTCGGGTTACAGATTAATTGTAAATAATGCTCCGTTTTGAAACTTTTAACAATAGTAGGATCAGACGTGAACAAATGGACAAAATGAATCAGATTTGATCCAATAGTACATATCGACACATGATCAAAATCTTTAAAAGCAGTGGTATCAAGTTCGATGTCTTCATCGTCAGAATCGTCATCATACATCCCCAGGATATTTTCGTAGCTAAAGCCACCCCATTCTACTTCTGCTCCGCGGGGTAATCCCGATACTTTTACAATCACTAGCAGTTTGGATAATTCTGTATCTATGCTGTTTACGTATTGATCCCATACCGATTTCACGACTTCCAAATCTTTCAAATTCGTGATGAAGCAGATAGTCAGACCTAGCTTTTTCACACCGACTAGATTTTTAACTCTACTAAGATGCTGCAAAGAAAGTGCCGAGTTGAATAGAGAGCCGTTTTTGCAAAGTTCCATTGTTGAAGGTATGAGTGGAATCTGACCGGATAAACTAGCCAATTTATAGTTTTCTTGTGTGTCGACTATACTCTGTGAGTATGGACCAATATTCTGGGGACCCCAATAAGACCTAGACCGTATGTGTATTCCGTTTTTTAATTGCACGTTTTTCATAACTATGCATGACATTTGTAGATCTGTTTTTATATCTGTTTCGATACAGACTCTAGAAGGTGGTAGAAATATACTAGAAAACTGTTCACCATAAACTTTATTGACCTTTGCAAAATTTTGCATGTTCTTGAGTAGCAACGTTATGTGTTGAATATTGATATTGGTTAAATTGTTCTCTGATAGATGGGAGTTTAATTTATTAAATATGTCATTGGTTTGTTCTTCAATGGTATTTTTTGACGACGTTAGATTAGATATGAACAATTTCGTTGGCGTTGAAACCAAATTAAAATCTGGTTTAACAGATTCACTTTGCAGAATTACATCAGTCGCTTCTGATTTTGTCTCAATAACTAGTAAATCTTCAAATGGTTCTTCCAACAAGTTTGGTGGATCAATTTTAACAAATTCTTCATTCTCTTTATCCACTGCTTCCACTTTCAAAATTAAATAGCACACATCATCATTCGAATGATTTATAATTTGTTGGTCGACAATTTGCAACTTCTTTTTAAAAAATTTACAATTCAATACAATTGTTTCAAACTCGCCTCCCTCTCCACAAATATGCACATCATACATTTTGTTCAATTTGATTAATGTTGGAAATAATTGTTGTATGCTTTTCCCTAGATGTGATTCGTTTAAGCCAATTGTGGCGACTTTGATGATTCTTGCGTCTAAATTGGATAAACACATTTCATTCATTAAATCATACTGATTCCTTTGCCACAAATAAGTCAAAGAAGTCAATCCCAATCTATCGCAAACATTTTCGACCCTTGTTCTTTGATAATGTGAAAGAATAGCCCCACAACTTACTCCTTCGACATCAGGATGCTTCAGCTTTATTGCTGACAACAATGAAAACAAATCTTCAATTTCATCATTTTCAGTGATTTCATATTCCAAGTTCTGATTAATTGAAGCTTTTGATTTAATTGGTTGTCTGTATAATGGGACACCTAGACATTCACTGTAATAATTGATCAACTCATGGCCCACAGTTTGAAACATGAAGGAATCAATTTCTTGTTTATCCAATTCCTCCGGATACAAATTGCCAATAGCTACTAGTTCATGACCCAAAGATAAACAGTTGTATATGTTAAAAAACGAATCTTTACCACCAGATACTAACGCAATAAACTTCATATATGATGATATACGTCAAAATGCGATATTGCAGGTTACACTCTGCAAACTTGCAAAATACATTTCCTGTATATAACTAAGTTTTTACTGAAATTTTTTTTTTTTTTTTTTTTTTTTTTCAGCTTCTCAGTTTGTAGTTTAAAAAATTTTTCAATTTTATTATTAAATCTTTCCCTTTCTTCTTTCTTCATCACATTAACATATCACCATGCCACGTATGTTGCATCAATATCTATTATAGATAGAACGATTTCAGAACTTGTTTACCAAGTGCTTCCTGATCGTTGAGGTTCGGGTCCTCCTTTCTTTGATTAGAATGCTTTAAAACTTTCCAAATATTTACATGTAACTGAATTCCCGACACTTCAGTTACAAAATATGACTATGTTATATTGATTGATATAGTATGAACCTAGTTAATTATGCAAGTGAACTATTGTTTGTACGAAATTCATCTATAATGACATTTTAATGGAAGTTTTATTATCTTAGCACATCATTGAAAGTAAGCGTTACCGAACCTCTAAAAATTTATATGAACCAATTTTCTAACATGTTATTTTAGGTGCTCCAAGAACTTACTCAAAAACTTATACTGTCCCAAAAAGACCATACGAATCTGCTCGTTTAGATGCTGAATTAAAATTAGCTGGTGAATACGGTTTAAAAAACAAAAGAGAAATTTACAGAATTGGTTTCCAATTGTCTAAAATTAGAAGAGCTGCTCGTGACTTGTTAACCAGAGATGAAAAAGACCCAAAAAGATTATTCGAAGGTAATGCTTTAATCAGAAGATTAGTCAGAGTTGGTGTTTTATCCGAAGACAAAATGAAATTGGATTATGTCTTGGCTTTAAGACCAGAAGATTTCTTGGAAAGAAGATTACAAACCCAAGTTTTCAAATTAGGTTTAGCCAGATCAATCCATCACGCTAGAGTTTTAATTTCACAAAGACACATTGCTGTTGGTAAACAAATTGTCAATGTTCCATCATTCACTGTTAGATTAGATTCACAAAAACACATTGATTTCGCTCACAACTCACCATACGGTGGTGGCAGAGCCGGTAGAGTCAAGAGAAGAAACCAAAACAAAAACGCTGGTGGTGACGAAGGTGCTGAAGACGAAGAATAGATGCAGCAGTCTGTGTATACTAAATAATTAATAAATCACTTGGTTATATCTAACATCGTTTGTCTAATCAGTCATTACAATCAGAATTAATATCTAACCACATGCCTTAGGGCTATACCCTTATATAATTATGTGCAGTATATACTATTTTTCAGATTACATAATACAGAATATCGTTACTATTGGAGAAAAAAGATTATGTACTATTAAACGCTAACAAAACATAATTGACTATTTTACACGCACTCATTTGGTTGCAGATTGTAACAAAAATTTTGTATGGGAGTCTGTCGCACTAAACAAATTTATCAAATTTTTTCAAACCTACTTTCATATACTTTATAATATTATACAATGGGTAAATCGTATGTCAAACATCAAAGTTTCAGCTTAAGGGTACAAGGGAGCTACACATTAGTTAATATCTAATTCAATACATGGCCCTGTATACATCCAGAGAGATTACTAACTTTACATTAGTCGTGGTTATAGATCTGGTACTCGTTACGCTTTCCAACGTGACTTCAAAAAACATGGTGCTATTCCATTATCAACCTACTTGAAAATCTACAAAGTCGGTGATATTGTTGATATCAAAGCCAACGGTTCTATCCAAAAAGGTATGCCACACAAATACTACCACGGTAAAACTGGTATTGTCTACAACGTCACCAAATCATCAGTTGGTGTCATCATTAACAAAGTTGTTGGTAACAGATACATTGAAAAAAGAGTCAACTTGAGAGTTGAACACGTCAAACATTCTGCTTGTCGTCAAGAATTCTTAAACAGAGTCAAATCAAATGCTCAAAAAAAGAGAGAAGCTAAAGAAAACGGTGAACAAGTCAACTTGAAAAGAGATGCTGCTAAACCAAGAAATGCTTATGTTGTTTCAACTGAAGGTAACGTTCCACAAACTTTAGCTCCAGTTCCATACGAAACTTTCATTTAAACAATATCAACCACTTCAGTTTATATTTTTATATTTATTTTAAAGTATAAATGTTAATGCACACATATAAGAATACAAATGGCCGTTTAATTATCTCTCAATTTGAAGTGTAGAAAAATAATTTCTCGCAGGTTCACAACATGTCAAAAGAAGATACAAAAGAAAGTTCAAATGTGTTTGAAAATGCCCTACAAACATGGATAGAAATTGATCTACCTTTGTTACAGAAAAAGTTGGATGAACAGGGTCTAAGTATTAAAGAAGATCAAAAGACGGCGTTGCTAAGTCGGAAGAACTTAGCTACAAAGACGAAAGAATTTAAAAAGTTGGAGGACGATGAAAAATTAACCAAATTCAATAAATTATTGAAATTGTATCAGAATGAGATTGACAGTCTTACTAGTAAGAATAAAAACGTCGAGAATTACTTTTTTGGAGTATATAGATCAATTGGTGAAGCACCGGATCCAAAACCATTTTTGGAAATGTCATTAGATTCTGTTATTGAGCTGAGAAATGTCAACAACCTCAAAGGTGAGATTAAAAAATTAAATCAAGAATTGATTGCAAAAGCGGATTATGAACAATTGAAACAACGATTAGTACAAAATGAAGATAAATCGGCTCAAATGTTGACCAGCAAAATATTGGCAAAGGAAGAAGAATTCAATTCGTTGATAGATGAGAAAGAGAAAAATTGGATAGAGAAGGAAAAGCAATTTGAATCACAAATTGACAATTTCAAGCAACAGATTGAGGAATTACGAACTTCGAAAGAAGTCACCGAATTGCGATTAAATAATCAAAATCAAGGTCAAACAAATGAAAGTGATTTGAGTTTGATAGCCGAATTGAATATCATAACAAGGGATGCAGAATTTAGTAAGAAGAGGATATTGGAATTGGAAAAGAGAAACGAAGATTTGCGAAGAGAAGTTTCAAAATCAAACAACGATAATGAAATTGAGTCGATAAAGGATGAGCATTTCAAGAAAATCAGTGAAATCGAAGGTGAAAACTCGATATTGGTTGCAAATTTGAACCAACTCAGAAGTCAACACCAACAGAATTCAGACGAACATACAACTAAAGTTGAATCTTATAATAGAGAAATTCAATCAACGCAACAAGAGGTTTCAAATTTGAAAAAAAAGCTAGAGTTGACATCCGATTATGATGAGATTAAGAACGAATTACATTTGATCAGACAAATCGAATTTGGTGACGATGTCAATGATGACAAAAACATTGATTCTGTAATTTTGAACAAAAACAAAATTCTAACACAAGAATTAGCGGACTATAGGTCTCAACATAATGATCTCAAGAATACAATTGAGAAATTAAACGTTCAATTGGAAATAACTAATCAAGAATTGAACTCAATCAAAGAAAAGAATGAAAAGTTGGAAGACGATTTGGCTGATTTACAAGATGCTACAGGTCACAAATTCAATGACAATTCAAGTTTAATCTCTGGGTTTAGCAGAATGACTAGACCCGCTAGAAATGGAAGCTTGATTTCGCTTGAAAACAAAGAAGAAACAAATTCAATATTACCCATCATCACTAAACAAAGAGACCGATTTAGGGAGAAAAACAATGAATTGGAGGATGAGTTAAGAAAACAGTTTAATCTAGTCAATGATTTTAAAAGACAAATTAATAAATTGAAACAAGATAACGAAGAATTATACGAACGGTCAAGGTACCTAGCTTCGTATCAGACGCCAGGAACAAGAAGCTTGACTACAAATACTGCTACTGGGAGACGGTTGTTGAATCCCAAGCCAAATGCTGATCTAGAAAGCAATCCCTACCAGCAGAGTTACGAATCGAAATTGAATCCCATCGAGCAATTCAGAATCAAAGAGCAGGAGAGGATATCGTCGAGGTTGTCGCCATTTGAAAGGATATTCATCTCTGCCACGAGAGCTGTGCTAGCAACGCGAACAACAAGACTATTGTTTTTCAGTTATTGTCTTGGTCTTCATTTCATGATATTGTATGTGATTATTCGATGAAAGCAAATTGTATCACCAATAAACGTCTAGGTGTCAAATAAAAAGACACATAATTCTGACTCACTTCTCATATTATTTCTAAATACTTTTTCTAATAGCGAGTAGAGCTTTTAATCACAACTCTGATATATTTTAACAAAAAATGCACTAAAAATGGCAGAATTTTCTAACTTGTTTCCAGGACATAATGTGCTATTTTGAAACAAACTACAATTCTTTGTGCTTTCCAATAATCGAATGCAATCTGTTTTTAATTATAGCACAATTGATAGTCTTCTAATTGTTCTTTTTGCCGTCAAATGAAAAGTAGTACAAAATCAAATGTTAACTCCTGCATATAATTAATATGGGCAACACAAAATAACAAATCACACATTTATGGTTCCGCTCCTTGTCTATAAATACTTTGCTGTTTTCTGAATTTAATTTATGAATCCATTTTTGTACAAAGTTTTAATATTAATTGGATTATACTACATCTACAAACTTACCTTATCATCACAAATCGCTCAAATCATGTCAAAGTCAAACAAAGTGGAAGATTTCAAAAACTTATCTGCTGATGAAATAAAAGTGAATATGAATGGCAAATTAGTACCATTATCCAGTATCAATAAGCCCCATGCTGTTGTAATTGATCCGAAAAAACATAAAGAAAACGCTGACCCTTCAACTTTCCCTCAAGTGTCGCAGGAAGCTAAAAATAAAGAGGACGTCAAGGAGTTTAATCAGCATGTTTTGAGTCCAGGTTCAAATAAACCAATTGTTGATCCTAAAGATTTCCCTGAAGTTGAAGACACCAAACAAAGAGCTCAAGAATTAAATCAGTAAATAGAAATACACAAAACGTCACAAATACGACAAAGTGTCAATTTCCGCGACACTAAGCTTTATTGTCTTTATATTTTTTTTTTTTTTTTTTTTGAATACTTACCACTGCTTTGATGATCTTGCCAAAGAGATTATTCAGGTGGGTTACTTATACATTCCTTGTCCTATCTGTGTGGACGGTATTGTTGTTACTTGCAAACAAACATCAAATCATCCAATTGGATAAGTATATACCCTATGATTTATTCAAATCAACAGCTCCTTCCTATTTCCAACCACCTTCGGATCTGTTCATCTTGGACATTTCATTCAAAACCTGTCTCAAGATCAATTCGAAAAACCCAAACTGTGGTAAACCTTTAGAAGAAGAGGGTGTGAATGGAGATTTGACCTTATATGATGGAGGTTGGATTAAATTGAGTAAAGACATCATTTTAAACAAATCTTGGGTTAAACAACAATTTTTATCGATTAAGAAAATCAAACATGATTCAATTGAAAAACTATTGGGCATGAAAGAGGTGGAAGATAAGGTGATTACAGATATCGCCGTCAGTGATGTCAAAAATGATGTATTGATAAAAGGAAATGAGAAATTGAAATTGCCTAGTTATATCATAAAAACTTTTCACAAAACACAAGTATATGACGATGCAACTCATGCGAATCTAGTTGAACAAAACGCAGACAACAAAGTTGACATGAACACAGATAAATCCAAAGTGGCCAGTTACAAAATCAGCCAAATGGAGCAGAATAAAAAGGAGACGCGTGACGTTGTTGATGACAGAGAATCTTTAAACAGAATGTATTATATTCCCGATACCACCGATCTAGAAGTCAGTGGTTGGGTTGAAAAATCCAATGGTATTTGGGTGAAATATGGTAGTCATAATGACAAAAACTCGATAACTGCTATTGATTTATTGTTTGGTCCAGAAGCAGTGGATCCAAGACCCAATTGGAATTTGATTAAAGTGCCACTTGGTGGATTATCAAATCCTCTGGATCTTCCCGTTTACATCACCTTCAGAAGAGGCCCGAAAGAAGATTACAAAAAGACAATGTTAAATAATAAAAACTTGAAATTGAATGAAAACTACAAATTCAAAATACTACAAGTTGCCGATTTACATTTCTCAACCGGTTATGGAAAATGTCTCGATCCAAACCCACCTGTGGACGATTGTAAAGCGGATTCAAAAACTTTGACATTTATCGACAAGGTGTTGGACGAAGAAAAGCCCGACATGATTATACTAACAGGGGACCAGATATTTGGAGATAGCTCACCTGATTCCGAATCGGCTGCGTTTAAAGCGTTGGCGCCATTTATACAACGAAAAATCCCATTTGCAATCACATTAGGTAATCACGATGCTGAAGGCTCGATCAAACTGAAGAAAGAAATCATGAGCTTATATAGTGATTTGCCATATTCTTTGGGTGTGATTGGTCCCGAACAAGTGGATGGATTTGGTAACTATTTAATCCCAATCGAAGACCCCAAGAATTCAAACATCGGTATAAGCTTGTATTTTCTCGATTCACATTCTTATTCACAAAACCCTAAAGCTTATAGTGGATACGATTGGATCAAAGACAACCAGTTGGTTTACATGAAGGAAGAATATGCCTCCATTGACGAGCAGGTCAAAAAGTTTGAGAAGAAGCATTTGTCAATGGCTTTTTTCCATATTCCTATACCCGAATTTAGAAACACAGAGGGACAAAACATAGTTGGTGAGTATAAAGAAGGAATCACAGCGCCAAGATATAATTCTGGCGCCAGAGACTTATTACAGGAACTTGGAGTAAGCGTAATTAGTGTCGGGCATGATCATTGCAATGATTATTGTTTGTTGGATAAAAAAGACGGGCTTTCTCCAGAAAATCCCGATGAAGTTTGGTTATGTTATGGGGGTGGAGTAGGCAATGGCGGTTACGGCGGTTATGGAGGATATATTAGACGGTTAAGGGTGTTTGAACTAGATTCAATCACAGGTATCATCAAAACATGGAAACGAAAAGAAGACGACCCGGGCACTGTATTTGACGAACAAGTGTTGGTTTCTAACAATAGAGTTCCAGTAGGTTGATAGTTTAGATTTTGCATATTTTTATTTACATTTTTACATTTTTTTTTTTTTTTATTTTTTTTTTTTTTACTCTCAAATCAGGTTTGTAGCTATTTACGAGATTTGATTAAACCCTTTGTCAAATGTCAGAAATTGAAAGGTCCGACTACAAAGAAGTAAGAGCGTGGCTAATACAAGCAAACTGTCAGCATTACTACCAAAAATTTGTTGAAAATGGCATCACTATAGATTTGGTTCCTGAGCTCGATTCAGCTTCATTGAAAGAATTGGGTGTTACAAAACTAGGCGATAGATTAAGACTAGAAATATCCATCACAAACTTTAAAAAAGAGAATTTGATTAACGTTGAAAAGTTGTATCAAAAATTAAATCTCACTCAAGACTTATTAATAAAAAACACAGAATTGGATACTGCTGAAAACGCAGTTTACAACAATTCAAACACCTCGGTGAATAATGTACAGAATACGTCAAAAGACTTGAACAAGAACATAACTTTTATTTTACAAGATGGGTCTATAAAACGGGTTAATGTGACAGGATGTTTCAATGCTCAAGCTATAAAAAGAAAGATATTGAAGAAACTAGGATTCAAACCTAATGAAACAATACAATTCGATACATACATACATAGTGAACATTATAGTGATGATTTATTGGAGCCAACTATTCAACTACTATATGATGTTGAACTAGTTACAATATGTTACTCACCTGAAAGGTTGGAAAAACACAGAATAATGTTGATACCCAAAAACCAGACACCAACTCAGCAAGCGATTGAAACGAGTAAGAAAATAATGAGCAAGTATCATACGAAAAGCAAAGAAATCAACGCTTTGAATGTCAGACCAATGAGAAATTTCTTTGGCCAAAGACCACCTAGTGAATTGATTTCTTCAAATTTGGCTGAATATTTCCCAGAGACCAAACAAAAGGATTTAGAACAAACGGTGAGAAATTCTGTTAGGTACAGCGTTCAGTTGAAAAATCTACCTAAAGGATTAAATTTTGCTTCTAGTGCAAGGGTATCTTTGATGAGTAATTCAACTGGCTTGAGATCTCAAAGAACTATGTCACTATCATCACCCATAATAAAACAAAAAACCATTGGTGATGTAATGGTCAACAATGTAAATGCCATCGATGAAGCTATGGGTTCGAACGACACGATAACTGGATTGAATCGATCAATGAATCATGATGTTAGATCAATTACGAGTAAAAAAACTGCATTGAACAGAATTTCAATAGCTGTTAATGACAATTCTACAAATAATAGAAAATCAACAATCGAGTTGGTAGACTTTTCCGATGAGGACGATAATGATGAGGATATGTATCAGATAAATCATTATTTTGACGACGAGGGTTCCGTATTTAGTAACTCTACAAAACAGTCCAATGGAATTCCTGAAAATTGGTTAAAAGGAGCTCGAATAGGATCAGGAAGTTTTGGAACAGTTTATCTTGGAATGAATCCATTTACAGGTGAATTGATGGCAGTGAAACAGATTCCTCGTAACATTGATTCCGATGAAGAAAACTCCAACTTTGAGGAACAGCAAAGAGAAATGTTGTTACTTAAAGAATTGAATCATGAAAACATTGTTCGTTATTTTGGTTCGTCAACTAATACTCAATTTTTAAATATCTTTCTAGAATATGTGCCTGGTGGATCAGTTCAAAGTATGTTAAACTCATATGGGCCATTTGAAGAACCATTGATTAGGAATTTCATACGACAAGTCTTGATTGGATTGAATTATCTTCACAACGAAGACATCATCCACCGTGATATCAAAGGAGCAAACATTTTGATTGATATTAAAGGGACGGTTAAGATTGGTGATTTTGGGATATCTAAAAGAATTAGCAATTTGATTGAAGACGAAGAGAATTTTAAAAAAACGGGGAAAAGGGAGCAGCTACAAGGTTCAGTATACTGGATGCCTCCTGAAGTCATAAAAAAGTCGATATATACGAAAAAAGCAGATATTTGGTCGGTGGGATGTTTAATAATTGAAATGTTCACCGGTAACCATCCATTCCCAGATTTAAGTCAAATGCAAGCATTATTCAAAATCGGAAACCACGTATATCCAGACATACCCGAATATTGCACATACGAAGCAAAAGAGTTTTTGCTAAAAGCCTTTGAACTCGATTTTGAGAAAAGACCAGATGCAAACACATTATTGTCTGACCAATTCTTGAATGCATTGATCTTGTCAAAACAACACCCAATCACGTGATATTATAGAATTGACTGACCAATTTTTTTATAAAAGACCTTGATCTTAATGTATTTATTATATATTCACAATTTACGCTTTTGGTTTATACAGGTTCTGCGTTTGTTGTAATTGCGTGTATTCTAAGTTACACTCCAACGTGGTGGGGCCATTTGCGAGTTCATTCGTAATTTTTTTTTTTTTTTTTTTTAGATATGATGTAATTAATGAGTTCATTTTATAGCTCCCACGATAACAACAATGTAGATACATCGACTTATCATGCTGGAATGGAGGACGAGTACATTCCCAATTTGAACTTTTCAGATATGCTTTATCAATGGAACAACAATTCTGGTTTGGAGTTATCTAGAGCCAATACAAAAACCAGTAGTACACCAAGGAGTAATGACGCTTCTTATTTAGATTTAAACTCGTTGCACGCTACAGTGGCTCCAAAGCCTATTCAGTCAAACCATATACAACAAGACCCGTATACAATATCAAAGTTGCATGATTATATGAAGAAGGATGCACAACTCAAGGAAACAAAAGAAGATATTATTGAGCTTGGCAATCGAAATTTGAATAAAAGTAGTGACACTTTATCGACGTCAAGTGAATTTAACAAAAACAAAAGAGAACTGGAAATCTCAACTAGGGGATTGAAGAAGCAGAAATCAGTGATTGATCCAATTACAGGGAGTGTCAATTATGAGATGATCATAGACAGTTTGCCTCTGAATTTTAATGATTTACCATATTCGCAACGGAAAAAGTTGGTCAGGTCGTTTAGTGACTCTATTGATTATTCACAATTTTCATTATTTGCGAAAAACTATTTAGGATCTTATAATTCCAGCTCAGGACATAAAACTCCGAAAAGCAATGGAAGCGTTAATGGAGGTCATAGCTCGAATAATAATAGTTTTGTAAGAAGATCGAGGATAGGCAGTTTGAATACAGTGGCGGGTCGATTACTAGCCAGAACATCCACTACTGATTTGAAAACTTTAAATAAATTAAATAAACCCGTATATAACGTCGATGAGAAAGGAGCTTATGTTTTAGGATACGAATTGGGCAAAATCATAGGGTTTGGAGCTTGGGGCACCATTAGAGAATGTGTGGATAAAGAAGGCAAAGTACGAGCCATAAAGATAGTAAAATCAACTAGAAATTTTGGCTCACAAAGCAACAGTAGAAACGCTTCAAATGCAGATTTGGTCGATTGTGTACAAAAGTATACAAAGGTTTTAGAAGTGTTTAAAAAAGAGATTACAATATGGAAAACATTGCATCATGAAAACATCTTACCATTGATTGATCATCTTGAAACTGAAGATGCTATATTTTGTATCACAAACAGAATCAATGGAGGAACTTTGTTTGATTTGGTAAGTTCTTGGGGTCAATTCAATTCGGAAACAAGCACTATAACGGGACCATTAAAGTTTTCCATTCATGATCAACGAGACAGACTTTTAAAAATCATAGATTGTTTGAAACAAATTGTGAAAGCTTTGTTGTATATGCATGAAGATAAAGGGGTAGTTCATGGAGATTTGAAATTGGAAAATGTGTTGGTGGAAAAGGACAAAAATGATCAACTAATTATGATATTATGTGATTTTGGAATGTCTAGAATTTATAGCTCACGAATAAGCAGAAAGTCTTCAATAAAACACATTTCAAAAAACGATTTCTCCATTGATGACGAAGAAGTTTTAATGATGAGAAGCAAATCATCAAATACAGAAATGAGGAAACCTTACAACGGCGGTGACACCAAAAACACTAGAAATTTAAATACCAGAGATGATTCAAATATTGGATTGAACAAATTATTTAAACATCATGGTCCTTCCTTACAATCGGTGCATTTAACGCCCGATGTGAATTCACCAACTTCATCACCGAAAACATGCAGCTATTTCGACTACCCGAAAAAGTACTGGTCCAAGTATTCACAACAAAGCTTGAGTAATCAAGGCGTTGACTCGGAATTGCCTCATTCTCATATAGGCTCCTTACCTTATGCGTCGCCGGAATTGCTTCAAGCTTCGCCTCCGCCCTTGGGTCCACTGGCCGATGTTTGGGCGTTGGGAGTGTTGATATACGCCATGTGTGTGGGCAAGCTACCGTTCCAGCATCCAAATGAGCAAACACTTCGATCAATAATCACGGCTGGAAAATTTAATAAATTGGATTTACAAAAAGCGTGTTTGATGGAATGGATTTTAAAAGAGGTTTCAGAAAAGGATTCAACAGATGAGAAAGATGGAATACCCGCGTCGTGTCTCCTACAATCGCAGTCAATGGTTGATTTGAATCGAAAACAAGAGCTAGATTCTCTACTGGAGGAATATAGAAAATACGAAAACAAACAGGAGTTTAAATGGGTGTACGAAATAGTGCTTGGATGTCTAGAAACCAACATCACCAAGAGATGGGATACGGAAATGATTAACGATTACCTAGAGCAATATGCTTGATGCATTCAATTATGTATTTTTTTTTTAACGCTGTAATGATAAATATAAATATTTTGGTGAGCTTTTTTTAGTTTTTCTGTTCATCTAGTTATGACCAAACACTCAACACAGGCCTTGCCCGAGGGATACACATTTCGAAAAATAGTCGAGTCAGACTACACCAATAACTACATCGAGACATTGAAAGGTTTGACCACGGTGGGAGAGATTAATCAAAAAGATTTTGAAAAGTTGGTCCAACACTGGTTGTCCTTACCTGAGATCTACCATCCACATGTCATAACCAACCAAGATGGAGTGATTGTTGCCACGGGGATGCTTCTAGTTGAAAGAAAATTGATACATAGTTGTGGGAAAGTTGGTCATATTGAAGATATCAGTGTATTCACCAGTGAGCAGGGTAAGAAGTTGGGCAATTATCTAGTCACGAGTTTGAGCTCAATTGCCAAAGATCAAGGGTGTTACAAAGTGATTTTAGATTGCGACGTCAAAAACGTTGGATTCTATGAAAAGTGTGGGTTCAAAAACAGTGGCATTGAAATGGTTCAGCGTTTTTAATATTATGTATTATTTGCATCTATAGACATTACTACAATTTATCTAGAGCCTAAAACATTGGTTAGTATACTTCAAAATGGACCACTCTGGTTGTACATACTTCTATCGATAGGATGGAATTACCTCTGATTATCGTAGAACCAATGCTTAGTTTCTCCCCATCTGGTTTCTCCTCCAAAGCCTGTAGCAAAGTCACGTTCAAAAACATCTGTTGAGTTAGTAAATTTCACATCTCCAATTGGGTCATTTGTACATACATCAAATCCTGCCAAGACACCAACGACTTTTCTGGTTCCATTCAACTGGACCGATATTTTCTTGTTCATATACTGATCGACTGTTAGTATTCCAACCACTCTGGCTTTGTTGCTAGACGTACTTGTTTCAATTCTGGTTCTGATACCATTGTGCGCTGGGTGTACTAATTTTTTTTTTCTTCTCGCTGTATACAAATGGACCTGGATTCTCTGGAGACTCATGACCTTCCACCAATTTCAAGCTCCAACCTATCGTCAGCATTGTCTCATCATGAAGAGCCTCAGCGGTTAGATATATCTGGAGCTAAGAAAATCCAGGACACTGATTCCATGCATTCGTTGATTGAATTGAAACAACAACTACTAGATGAGAGAGACGCGTTGGGTAAAAAAAGATCAGCCCAGTTGAATACTTTGAATGATTTAAGATTGAATCTACGTTACTTGAAGGAGAATCAGGATAGCATTATCATGGAGGAAAATGTCAAGAACTTGATCAACAATAGTAACCAAGAATATTATAAAAAATTGACTACTAAAAACTCAAATGAAGATAGTCATATTATGGATAAGTTGGGAGTGTATCCATCCTCCGATTGGTCACAAAGAATACGGTATTTGAAATTGTTTAGTCCATATTTGGAGTTGGACAAATTGAGTACTTACAACGAGTTTTACAATGTGAAATTATTTAGAATCATACAATTCGAAATAATATCCCCCATTGTGTTCAAAGTGAAACTTAAATTATTCATTGATACGAAAAACGATTCATTGACTAAAGTGGAACATGAAAATTTACATTCTTTGATGCATCTATCTATGCAAGTTTATAATGTGATACTCAAAAATTATATTGCAAACCGAAAACTCAACTTGATAATGTATTGTATCAACTCCTTCTCAAAGTTATTACACTATCGAATCACCATCTACAAGCAATTGGTTAAAAAATTCACCACGTTGTTGCTTAATCAAGATTTAGTTATCGATGAAAACGATTCAAGGAAAATACTTTCCGTGTATAAGCTGCTTAATAAAATAGAATTGAAGATAGACCAGTTCAAGGTTGTGCTAGTGTGGAATATCATTTTAGAAAATATTGTCACCGCAACATGCCAAAGTGAGATTCAATTATTCATCACGGATTTAGAAGACAATCATTATGAACAATTTAGCCACGTGAATGAAATGTTTCAAACGTTGTGTTTACAAAATGGGATCCTAAACTCATTAAGCATCGTTTTTGAAAATTTATTCAACTACCATCAAGAAGATATATAAATTTTTATACATTTACGACATTGTTTTCCAAATCAAAAGTAATCCGACTCTTGGAAACACCACTATTTTGAAATTTTTTTTGTAGTTTAGTGATAAACCATTCGTTGCAAAATGTGGTCAAATATAATATGAACGATTTTTTTTCATTAGCTTTATCGTAGTCCCCCAGAGACAAGTAATCAAATTGCAATTCTTCGTGATCTACTTCTGGATCCAAATCTAATAATAAAGAGCTACCAAAATTTTCATATATGTAGCTTTCCACACCTTTGATTAGATCGTACCTAATATCTTCCCATTCCATTCCCAACAATTTGTTTCCAACCGATTTCTTGTATCTGAAATAACGGTACAACCAATTGCCCAAAATGGAAGTTTTCTTGTTAAACGACGCTGTACTAGCTTTTGAAGACGTACGAACTTCATGCACCATGGGTTTTGACAATTCGACTAACTCACATTTGTGATTGACTGCCTCTGTGTCATCCGGTATCTTGTCTAAATTCTTCCTCATTGATTCAGTGTGGTATTCTTTACTCAACGTGGTTATGTTGGGGATTGGGAAATGTATAATGTCGACTCTTGAAGCCTCTATAAACTCATCTTCATTAGTTGGTTTAACCGTTGTGAAATTTCTCGATAATGGCGGAGGCACATTTGGGTTTCTTCTTTTCGACCTTGAATCTTGATGTTGGAATAAATTAGTATTATTCTTCTTATCTTCGATAGATTCTGCAACAACGTGATCTTCGTGTTCTCGCTTCTTTGAATTTACTGGTTCGGGTTTTTTGGTCTCTTTTTCAACTTGATGTTCGTCGTCAGCTAAAAAATGCATCCTTGCTTTGAACATTTCGTCGGCATAGGCGATTTCATAAACCGGGTCCTTGTCATATGTGTCTAGTCTGTCTTTGGGTATTAGTTCAGGTTCGGGAATTTTATTTGCTCCAAATGGATTTTGAGCCAATTCATCTTCTTTGAAACTAGTTTCTAAATATGTGTACAAAAGCCAAAGCAATCTTCGAGCTCTATTTTTAGGCTCAACTAAATGATTCACAAATAAATCTAACAAATGACTAGATTCATTCATAAAAGGTATGTCATTGACTGTATTGCTAAGCAAAAATAATAATTGAATAACGTTTGTATTTGGCTTTTTACTAGGTGGATTATTCATCATGTCATCTAGAAAACTCAAATTATTCTCTTCTCCTTCACAAACCGCTTTTAAAATCGATTTTAGTCTTGGTGTATCTTGTAACTGTTTTGTGGTACCACCTTCAGAACCTGTCTGTAAAGAAGGTATAGAATGGAAAGTTCTTAAAGTAGATTTCATCTCAGGAACAAAATTGATTGTTGTATTCATTCTTCCAACATTCACTAATATGCAAACCATTGACACCGCTTTTCCTAATTCCAAATCTCTAATCAATTTTTCTTTTAAAACCCTTGAGCATTTATTGGATTCAGCCAAGGTTCGCACATATAGCTCGCCAAATGTTATTCTGCCATTATTGTTGCAATTCGTTATTGCTGATTCCGGAAACACGTTGGTGAAACATGGGGTTGGATCATCAAATAGTTCTTTCAAGAAATCATATTGAATATCTTTTCTCCAAAATGGTTCACCGTCGGCTTTTTTCAACGATAATTTAGCATTGGCTATGTTGTTCTTTTTCTTTTTCTTGGATAAAAGTTTCTTCTCTTTACGGTCTTTATTTTTGGGAGGAGGCGTGGATGTATATTCATCATCGTCGCCTAAGATCGTTGAGTTGACATCTGTTTCGTCATTATAATCATCGTCATTTTCATTGTCTTCGTCATTTATGGTGTTGATTAGACTGGATATGGCATTCGATTTAGGCGGAACCATCAATGACGGCTGCTGGGATGATACCAAGTTTGATATCGACAATGCACCACCATGGTTAGCTTCAAATATATTGTTTGTTTGGTGTGCTATATTATCTGACGCGTTGCTTTGAGAGTCCAGCTGTTTTGAAGGAGTGTACGTATCATGAATTGGATCATAACTCATATTCGCAATGTGTTCAACTCGGATGTTGATTTTTTTTTCATTGGTACAAAACAAAAAGGTGAAGGAATTTGGTTACCAGGTTGATTTGGTAGCATCGAGTGCAAAATTAAAACTTTTGATAGTTCTATATACATTCTATAAATATCCCCCCCATTTCAAATTTAATAGTACACCAACAAATTCTCAACCACTTTACCTTGGATGATTATCCGACCATCTTTAGTTATTCCAATAAACTTTTTGTCTTCTTCACTGGGCTCAAATGGAGACGTCCATATAAACAGATTTCTCTCGACCGAGACGCCATTGATTTTTTTAATCCGAAGAAAACTGCTTTCAAATTGGTTGTTTTCATCTTGCAATGATTTAATATAGTCTTGCGTTATGTAGTTATTATAAGAGTCTATTTTTCCCGGGAGTGCCTCTTCTAATACGATTCTCAATCCGTACAAATTTGGAACCCACAAATCTTTTGCCATCATCACCTTTTCACTTGCGTTTTTAATGACAATCTCAGATACTTCCACTTCTTTAATTAATTTGATGTCATCCCAAAACACCTCGTAGAATATAGTATTTGCTACTCTTGGACAGATCAAATCAGTATCAAACATGGTGAATTTATCGTAAAAATTCTTTGTCAATTCAACCGCAGATCCATCCAAAGATGTAAATTTCAAGTATTTTGGTTTAATTAACGAGTTCCTAAATTGATAGTCTGAATTGAAGAACGGTTTCCAGCTATAATACGACGATTCCAAAAATGACTTCTTTGACTTTTTCCATGGGTTCAATTGACACTGTAAGAACCTTTGCTTGAAAGGATCTATTTTAGCTACATTTTCATTTATGATGTCAGTCTGATACGGTTGAGTCAAGGATATGTTTCTGAAAAAAGAAGTATTCAAACTCGATTCACTGGAATAAATTGTATCTTCGAGTATATCCATTTTTTTATCAAACCATAATGGATGTGCTTCTGTTGAGAATACCCAATTCTTGTCCTTCATATAGTTTTGATGTAAAAACACTTTATTTTCTTCGTCAAACAACAAATATAAATACTTCAAAGTTTCTCCCAATACAAAAGTTTCCATTCGATTCTGTCTGGCTCCACTTTTAATATTTTGTAGACCACATAATCCACAAGTCGCAAAATATTTTGTTTTCAATAGCCTTAAAATCCTTTCACCAATGTTCAAGTACATAGGGTCTTTGGTAGCTCTGTATAAATAATAGGTGGATTCGATAAATTCGGGTCTTAAAGGATACCATTCTAAATTTATAGCATCTTCTGATTTGAATTTCTTCTTCTTTGGTTTACCATTTCCATCTAGGTGCTGAAATACCCATCTTTCTGGTAAAGATTCAAAGTAGCTCCAAATTTTCAAATAAACAACATGGGTTTTTATAGCATCCGTTAATTGTCCTGTCAAGACTTGCAACCCTGACCAAAATGCGCCTAGCGAATCGATCCAATCACTGAAAACCACTCCTTCATTAACATTCACATTGGGAAAAACCATGCTACCAGTGCCCCCTTGACTCAGGTGAGTTAACAAAGCTTTATATGATGTTGTGAAAACGTTCCACATGTAATCGTCGTCAAATAGAATTGCAAACTTGGCGGCATATTCATAAAAAGAATCAACAGAAGCTCCTATACCTGTTATAGAGTCTTTCCATTGATTTGAGATCGGATCGATTGTCATTGGTAATAAATTCAACTCCGATTTGGATGACCACAATTTCCACCACGTTGTAGCGGTATAGGATTCAAACTGAGGATCGCCAGTCAATTTGGATAACAATGTGAATTCTAGTATCGGAGTCGTGGCACCAGAAGTACAAGCATCGCGTTGTAGTGCAGGCGGGACGGTGTTTAAACCTGTTTTCAAATTGATTCTGGGCACGGGTATGTTTGTTGACGTTTTGTAACTGGGTATCAATTTGAGACCCAAGTCATATGCCATGTCTAGTAAAAAGCCATCATAAGAATCAATGACATCAAATAACCCTGCGTAACCTTTGATTTTGTGATTGAAAATGTCCGTTAATATTAAATGGGCCGAGATCAACCCTCCCAAATGACGTATAACAGTTTCAAATACTTGCACAATTGTATCTTGGTCAAAAAAACCAACTTGATTCAGTTTCAAATATTCCATTACAACACCTAATTGATCAAACCGTTTCATAATGATCAAAGTATCTAAATTATCTAAAACCGTAGACGAAATGTTCCCCATCGCATCGTTTCTCACTGTGTTTTTAAAGTTTTTGAAATCAGGCCCGTAAGGTTCACAAGTTATAGGTCGAACTTCATCATACGGAAATCCAAATTTCATATACGAATCCCAAGCATGATTGAACAAATCTTTAGTTTCGTTGCTCAACACTCGAAGATGTTGCAACGTGAATGAAGAGTTAAATTGTGATGAATCTAACGCAAAACTTACTAAAGCAACATAGCTGAGTTTTATCAATAGCATGTAATACAAAACAGTTAATATTTTTAATGTTAGTGCTGTCTGAAAACCACGCTACCAAATCAAATGCAAATAATTTATATTGTCTATTTACCAAATATTCTATTAACTTGAGTTATAATTCTACCTGCCCCAAACCATAATGAAAATACAATTAAAAATATGTTTAGAGTTATAATTAGTAACCCACTTAGCATAAACCGTGGAGCAAAAATCTTCCAAACCATTAAATGTCTTCTAAAATGTGCAGCGAAAATTAAACTGCTTAAACCTGTGAATAAGTGATATGTGATTAAAGTGGTTACGTTTGTAACGATTTGCGATAACAACGCAATTGGTTTTGATGTAGGAGTGATTTTCCAAAGTGTAATTAAAGGAATAGATAATGCAATTATAAAATATGATCCAAAGGTATTCAACAAGATATTCAAATGTGTGAATGGAAAAACTATATTTTCTGTGGTCATGAAACCTATTTCCCATTGTATCGATGGAATCGTCGCTTGGTGTCCTGTACTGAAGAAATGTTGATAACTTAGTAACCCAAAGATTATTGGAGATATCAAATTTCGACGCATCTGTAATACATCGAAAATCTCTAATAACGAAAGTAATTGTACTATTAGTGCACTCAAACTTAACGCACCAATTGGTTTTGTAGTCAACATGATGGCTACTGTGAAATTCAACACTAGCAAAAAATATGATGAGCCGTAGACGTTTCCGTAGCCTAATATGACTGCATTTTTTTTATTTTCTTCATCTAAAGATACTTCGATATCTAAATCATCTTGAATATCCAATTTAACGCACAATGGTCCTCGCGACCAGCTGAAATTAGCCAAAACAAGTGAAATAAACAAAACTAGTCTTGCAATGGCCAATTTTAAAGATTTTATCAAGGACGACCCGATTATCAAGTTCAATTTATTAAAATATTCATCATTTTGAATAAACTCAAAAGTCCAATATACGGAGTTCATGAATAACAAAAACTTCAATCCTGTCCCAATCCATAACGGAGCAGCTGAATAATACGAGTCGGATAATTTGTAAAAAGATTTAATTGTTCCCGGTAATAAATAAGATACTGAGATCAATAATAGAATTGTCCACCATTTGGTTGTGAAAGTAGCTTCACAATAAGGTCTTTGTTCTTCACGACAAAGGTTGATCATAGATACCATTCTTGTTAGTATGGTGAACGTTATGGCATGCAGAACTCCTAGAATTCTTTGTCTTTGGTTCAAGTTGGAACTTATAGCACATGCATAAATACAACAGCCTCCAAACGACAACAAGAAATATGAAATCATTTTATCTTCCCAAACAACATAGGAATTGGATGCAAATATTAAACAGTGGAATGCAACGAATAAAATACCCATGAATGACCAACTATTGAAATTAAACATGAAAAAATCAACTGTCAGATGGTACAAGAAATCGATGCTGAACCTATCCATTATTGGAGCCCAAAAGCCCACAACCATACCTAAAGCAGCACCTATGGATAAGCAAGTTTTCAAATGGAAATCAGCCGGTTTGAAAACCACGTAAACTGAAAAACTGAGCACGAACCCCATTATTGTCATTGCAACCACCGATCCTATAAATTCAAATGACATGGTCAGAACTCTCACTGCAGGTATAGATCTAGCATATGTGATTATAAACGTCAATGCAAGAAATAAAATCCCAATGCCTATGCTTATAAATCTTAAATCAAACCTGGCCCATAATTGTTTACACTGCTCCAAGCTATTGTATTGATACCTTTTGGAATCTTCGACAAAAGATTCATCATGGAAATTTAAATTATAAAACTCATTTAATAAAGAATTTTCCAAGTTTGGTGTTAGATCTCTAAACTTTTTGATCTGATTTACGGTTAGTTTTGATGCTTCTATGAGTTGCGACTGTGATGCGAATGCTTCATCGATGGGAAACCCGAGATTATTAAATGGGATGGGCAAACCTAGCAACAACGACATAGTAGGAACCAAATCGATCTGATTCACTTGTCTGTAATTTTCTCCAAGATTAGATGTATTGTAATAGTTTTTTTCTTTCTTCATGAATTGATGGTTTTTGGAATACATAAACAATGTACTTTCTAATTCATCTGGTGAATCTCCACCATGATTACCGGTAGAATCCATACCGTGATCACCAATTACCACCAACAAAGTGTCGTCTTCCAATTTCTCAACGACTTTGGCAATTACATCATTCATTTGATTCAATTTCTCCTTCATTGTATAATGTCTAGGACCATATCTATGGCCCACATGATCAACACCCAAAAAGTGACCTACTAATAAATCCCACCTCGAACAATCTTCCAACAACGGATATAAATGTTCAATCACCCCATTATCGACAGTATGGAAGTCCCACACGTTCAATGAATCATAAGGAAAATTCAAATCTTTATTTATGTACTCACTGAACAAGGCCTGCCATGTATCGTCCCCCATAAATGCAATGCTTTTGTTGTTTCTGTGTAATTGCAATAACCAATTATCCTCGTCAATGGCATCTCCGTCAAAATTGGATCCCGCATCGATGAAAGTGGGCAACGAACCCGTGGTCAACCCTTTCAATCTCTGCAAAGTTGTTGTGGGAGGATCAGCAATAAACTTGAGCAACGCCCCGTTGTCAGTCTGGGCCAATTCGTGTAGGATGGGGAAATTGTTGTGATAATATTCCTGGGAATCCGGCACTGGTATCACGAAATCAAACCTGAGAGCATCGATAACTAGCAAAATCGATTTCTTGAACCTTGGCTCAAGACACGAGTCTCCATTGTCGCATGTGGATATATTGGGAAGGACATTTCTTGATAAGAGAAACCCCAGCTTGAAAAACCACACACCTATGAATTGAGTGATTGCAAAAAAGATCAACACTATCAAGTACCCAATAAATGTGAATTTCAACTTCTGGTGCCTTATCCTGGACCGCGTTGGTATTTGAGTGTTTGCCGGCCGCTTATGGACTGGCGGGAGTGCTGTTTTGGTGATGGAGTCATCATAATCTTGATCCATTTTCGAATCAAAACAATGAAAAACAGACAAACAAAAATTAATCAACGTTTAGTATGGCCAATTTACAATGTGAAAAAAAAAAATTTATTACTGTAGTGTACATTATTACTCTATACCTTGGTTTATTTGGTTCAAGAAATCTTGTTCGAAATCAGCCTGGCTCATCATATTGTCGTCGCCGTTGCCGTCAAAATTGTACAAGTCGCCGATATCATCATTGACAATCGCCAGATGATCCATATCGTCATTAAAGAGATTGTCCATATTTAAAGATTCTTGGCTTTGTTGTTGAGGTTGTTCTTGGGACAACATCGTTGGAGGGTTTTCTTTTGGTAAGTTATGATTCTTCTCTTGATTGTCTCCATTGTTGGGTAAATTAGTATCCGTGTTGAGTCCCACGTCATTGTTGAATTGAAACATTTGAGTCATGTCATTCACAGATGAAGACTCTAGGTTTGTTTCAAAATTTTCTATATCTGGTCTTTGTTTGTTAGACCCTGTTTGTCTTGGATCGTAATTTAACGGAGCTTCTTCAACCTGGATGTTGAATTCTTTAATGGGAATTGAAAATTTGTTAACGGCAGGACAATATTTAAATACCTGGTTGTACCTTGATCTATATTCTTTAGATATTTGATCTAGTTTATCTTCTAAAAGCTGTGCAGTGTCTCCGTCAAACCTATTTTCTCGATACAATTGACCCAACTCTTTGATTTTATCCTTTTGATACTTAAACTTCTCTTCATTGAATAGATATGCTGTATAATTTGGATCGTCGTCACTCTTCATTATCATCAATTTTTCACCCAATTTCAGATTAATATCCTTCATCAATTCTAAATCGCCAAAATATAGATCCTCTGGCTTCAAATTGTCATATTCGCTTTCCTTCTTCTTCGCCACATGTGGATACAAACTCGGAACAATGATTTTACTTGTATGGACCGGTTTCGACGTTATGTTTTCCATATATTCGTGATTGGTGATATATCTGTACAATGCATCGTTTCTGAAAGAAATTAAATCAGCTTCGTCATGCAATGGAGCTACAGGTTCTTCTTTAATGTTATTCTGCTGCTGCTGTTGATGTTGTTGCTGCTGCTGCTGTTGTTGTTGTTGTCGTTGTAATTGTTGTTGTTGATGCATCTGTTGTTGTTGCATTTGTTGTTGCTGTAATTGTTGTTGTAATTGTTGTTGTTGTAGTTGCTGTTGGTAATGATGTTGCATATTTGGATTTCGTCCAATGACACCATGAGACAAACCATGTTGGGTTTTCTTGTTCATACGACCCTTGGGTCTTCCTGGTTGTGGCATATGCGAGTGTAATAAATGCTTGTAATTTTAGACCCAAGACAAAACCACCACCGCAAAAAGCTTACATAATACACAGGATAAATTATTACCTAATTTATCCAGAAATAAAAAAATCAAAATATATATAAACATTTCTCTCTAACAAATTACAAAATATTACAAATCGAATCTTCCGTTAACAAACTCGTAATCCATGGGATGGTCCTCGTCAATTTCCATCTTCTCTTCCTCCTCTTCAATCTGGTCGTCGTCTATTACATCCTCGTCGGGTGGTAAGTTTGGATTCCCCGGTATGAACGAGCCGGGACTTTTAAATGTATTCATTCTCAATGACTTGCCAAAATGGTCGTCCATGGTAGAGGCATCGACATATGTGAATCCTTTAAAGTTAGCTTGCACTCCTGGAGATAACGGCGTGGAAGCCATTTCCATTTGCTTCTTCAAAGCTGTAGTTGATTCAGATGTGAATTCAGGATCAAAATTGGATGTATCCGTTTCTGAACTCAAATGTGGTTTAAATGGTGGTGGTATAGATTTTGATTTCAATAAATTCCAGTCAATATCTGCAAAAAAAGAATGAGCTCTCAATTCTCTAGCATCGTTGGTTGCACCTAAACGATGTTTTGGATTTCTATTAAGCAACCCTTTAACAAAAGACCTACCTTCGGGACTCAAAACTTCTTTTGGGAACCTCACTTTACCAAATGCTATATTTTTATACATCTGTTGAGTGTTATCGGCGTAAAATGGTGACCAACCGCAAGTCATTTCAAAGATCAATACTCCCAACGACCAAAAATCAACCATTTTTGTATAACCACTTTCGTCCAACAATACTTCCGGTGCCAAATATTCCGTAGTTCCACAAAATGTGTTTGTGGTACCATCGTTGTTCAAATTTGCTTTTGATAAACCAAAATCACATAAAGCTATATGACCATTTGCGTCCAACAAAATATTTTCGGGCTTCAAGTCACGATAAACAATTCCATTATCGTGCAAATGTTCCAATGCAACGACTAATTCTGCTATGTAGAATTTGGCACGATCTTCTGAAAATCTACCTTCTTTCTGAAGATGCCAAAATAATTCGCCTCCAGACATATAGTCGGTGACCAAATATAAGTCGGTTGGAGTTTGGAAAGAAAATTTTAATCCGACAATGAACGGTGATGAGGTTGTGGATGTACGAACTAAAATGTTACGTTCTCCAATTGTGTGGGCTATTTCTTTTTTCTTAACAATAACTTTTTTAGATAATACTTTCATGGCATAGATTCTTGAAGTGTCTTTTTTAAGAACTTGGAAAACTTGTCCAAAAGTACCTTTCCCTAATAATCTTAAAAATTCAAAATCATCGGGTCCGAAATTTTTCTTATTGAGTGATGTGTATTCCCATTTGATCAAAATTGAACCAGAAACTCTTTCTCCTATAACTCGCGCGCCCAATTGCAACCATTCATCAGAAGATTTCTTGTTGATTGTTGTTTGAGGGAAAATCCTGACATGTCCTAAGAAGGCATCATCTCTAGCACCATCATACACTGAAATGTCCAATTCTGATTTCGACCCAACGACATCAAACAACGCATCGTGATTCCATATGGGATTGTTGGATCCTCCTGCTGGTAAATTCAATTGTGGTGTTGATAACTGCCTTTGATACAATTGAGGCCTTGGATTGGTGACGCCACCACTTACTATGCCATTGTTTCCGCTTTTCATGGGTACTGCCTTTGAGCCATGGTTTGCATTGTACAAGTTTTTAGGGTTGTTTTGATGATGTGAATGCAAAATTGGAGATTTACCAAATGAATCAGGCCCATTTGTAACAAACTCAGAACTTTCAAAACTACAAACAACATATGGCTGAGTGGCCTGTAAATCCTTTGCTTGCAATATAGTGACCTTTAATTTTCCTTTTGGGTGGGTTGCAGCTTTTGAGTCTGGATTGATTGTTTGACCAGTTTCGTCCGTAGTAATGATTACTGGGTCATTATTGGCGGAGGGTTGGATCTGGTGTGAGACATTATTTTGATATTGATGAGGATGGTTGAAATTATGAAATGTCTGAGGCTGACTATTGAACTCGTTTGTTTTAAAAGTTTGATTTATAAAAGACTCTGGGTTATTGTTTGTTTTTGTAGTGGTAGTGCCATAAACTGAGGAATTGTTGGACACTGGGGTAGTTGGTGTTAAATTCACTAGTCCTTTCGGCAAAAACTTGTTTGTCTGTTCTTCATGGTCATAGTGATGTTGTTGTTCTTGAAAATTGTGTTGTTGTTGTTGTTGTTGTTGTATATTGTGATTGGGTGTAGCATTCGATGGTGAAGATGAGCTTTCCCTTTTATGGAAATTGCCAAAGCCAAAGATGGATTTTGCAAAGTCGGCCATGATAAACGAGATGTAATGAATAAATGCAGTGGAAATAAATAAATTGGTAAACTGATGTGTAATGAAATGAATTAAAAACTGTAGTCGATGATGAAGAGATCTATTAGTAAATGTCCAAACGATATGTGTGGATGAATGAATGGATGATGGTGTGGAATATAGGAAGTGCTAGTAATGGTAGAAAATATAGGCGATGATGATGGTGGTGATGATGGCAAAAAGTCGTTGGTAATAAACGAAGAGATTAGGAAGATGAAATGTTGATGGGTGATACAAAAAAAGTCCCTAAAGAGAAAAGGAAAAGAAAAAAATACCACCGACTAATGTTTCTTGATAGTGCATCATTCTAAAACTGTTCTTGCAATCAACCCCCATATTGTCTTCGTTATTTACTCCTGTCTTTACTACGCTCATTTAGTCTGTTCGTCCATATTTCCAAACAATTGATTGTGTTTGGAAGAGTTGGAAGGAAAGAGTTGTAGGATGTTGACGTACAACATCTTATATTGGTACCTATTGTCTTTATTTTTTTCTTTGTAATCCATCATCAACTTAATCTTCAACTGCAATCCCTCGTATCGTTCCACTATTAAGTTTTGGAGCTAAGCCCGACGACTGCCAAATGTATCATTTGCCCCCCGGCTGATCCATCTGTTGCAAAATCTTGCCATCGTCTACCAAAGCTACCATTTTTATTATCTTTTCAATTTTCTTGTTTCTTCAATCCACAAAATTATCTAAACTTCCAATCTTAAACTAGGTGTTTCTGAAGTTTTAATACAGGAATTTCATCTTTAAGAAGAGGTTAGACGTTCGGTAGACGATAAAGTGTATTTGAGATGTATGTTATTATCAGTATTTATATGCAGAATCGCATTGTAATCTTATCAGTATTATGTAATTGATTAATAATTAGTTTTGTTTCTTTTGCATGTACAATTTTCTCGGCTAAATTCAACGGTTATGTTCATAAGATTTTGCAGATTAAATATTACTATTTGGTCCAATACTTGAAAATACAAGTATTCAGTTACCCAGGATTATAATTCAATAGCCTTATAAATCAAGTCTCTTTTAAATTATATAAGTCGATTCGAAGAAGATTTTGCCAATTTTTCAAAATTTTCTTAAAAATATATTTCAATCTCACTTCAATGAAAATTTTATAGTAATAATTTTATTAAGAGCGTATGGTCAAAGACAATCAGGAAAAATTGAAATAAAAGTTGTGTCTGGAAAGTCGACGTAGTTACAAATTCTTGCTCAAATTATTTCTCTTTGTTTTAGAATTGTATCATCAAGCAATCAGTATACAAAAATTTTCCTATTGGCTTTTTGACAAGTATAGGTTTTTCTTCTAGATCTAATTGATCTTCAAACAGGATATCAATTTTCTTGTACTCAGTTGTTGATCTAAAATTTCAGTTTTTGCAGCCATATATTTCCCAAATCGTGCATCACACAGTTTTAGACACATGAAAAAAATTCATTTACTGGATCAATCAATCAGAGTTAATTAGCATGTTTAATCTCAGGTCATTGACACATTCACTTGTGTCTATTAAAACCAGCTCATCATTATCAAGCAAATATGTTGCAAGACAATTCTCTACATCCTTAACCAATTTTGTTGTCAGGAAAGCTGGTGGCATAAAGTATGATCAAACTTACAAAATCACTAAACAAATTTACAAAATCAATGAAGACAAATACGAAATAGGACAAATACATCCAAAAGGTGTTCAAATACCTGAAAAACTTGCCGAATTTCCCAAGTACAAATACGAAACTAGATTTTTTAAAAGACAAAACTACGGTTTATATGGTGGGTTACAAAGAAAAAGATCAAAAAGCAGTAGTAAATTCTTAACCAAAAACTTGAGATGCCATTTGCCAAACATCCAAAGAGCATCTTTATGGTCAGAAATTTTGAATCGAAAAATCAGAACCAGAGTTTCAACAAAAGTTTTAAGGATTTTGACCAAAGAAGGTGGGTTGGATAATTATCTATTGAAAAGCAATTCCGCTAGAATTAAAACCATGGGCTTATTGGGTTGGAAATTAAGATACAAATTGTTAACCAAACAGCAACAAGATGAAAGAGGATATGCTGATCTACCTAATGGGGAAACCAAACCGATTTCGTTTATTCACAAAGACGGTAGGAGATTTATTTCTACAAAAGAAGAATTATTGCCTTTGTTATATAACGAACTACAGAAAGACAGTTATTATCCAATCAAACCATACATATTAAAAAGGGATTTCTCAGGTTTGCCATACGAATCAATCATTTCCAAGTTGGACGATTATAAAGTTGATTTGACAAACTATACTGTATAAGTTCTACAATCTGTAAATACACAAAAAGTAAAAACTTAAACCTAATCGCACACACGTGACTTTAACCATACGCTACCAAGTAACAAAGTATTACATAATCACCATAGTAGGAATTGTTGTGTTTTTTTGTAAGTCGCACTGACAAAATAGATGCACATCAAATTTTTTTAAAGAGATTTCCTTTTTTTCACTATATCAATTAATTAATAATGGCTAAGACAGGTATGTTAGGCTTTTGAACTGATGCAATAAATGGAGAGCAGTCAACGGAACAAGTTATAGGAGACTCAGTACATAGCATTTCAACGACAATTTATACAACTTTCAAAGGTTTAATATCAACATCAAATTTAAAGAATGAATTATATTCGATTTTTCAACTCAGTAAAGAAATAACAACAGGAAGTGAAGCACTTGAAGATTTTATCATCACACATGTATTCAAACTCATTTTGATTGATCAAATTCCAAACCATTCATCAAGCATAAAATTATAGTAAACATTATACTAACTGTTTTAGGTATCGCTACTGGTTTAAACAAAGGTCACAAAACCACCCCAAAAGAAACCACTCCAAAAATCTCATACAGAAAAGGTGCTTTATCTAAAAGAACAGCCTTTGTCAGATCTATCGTTCAAGAAGTTTCAGGTTTAGCTCCATATGAAAGAAGATTGATTGAATTAATTAGAAATGCTGGTGAAAAACGTGCTAAGAAATTAGCCAAAAAGAGACTCGGTACTCACAAAAGAGCTTTGAAAAAAGTTGAACACATGAACACAATCATTGCTGAATCAAAAAGACATTAAATGTCGTTCATAATGTTTAATTAGAAAATAATATATGATCATTGTACAAAATTTGTGAATTTTTTTCTGAAAATTTCAATTGTTAATTTGCCTTAAAGAATTAGATGGTAAGATCCGCCGAGATTAGTAGAAAGTGTATTTTCTGTTTCCTTACACTTTCAACAACGTAATCTCTGTTCATTTATAATATAATAGCTGCAACTTAACCGGAGCTTGTATTTTACTCGTAGCGATCATTTATCGAGTGGTGTTACTTTCCTTTAAATTGTATTCTGTTGCTTTCAAATTTTTAGACACGGTATTTGCTGCTGAAAAATTCGGTATTTGCACCAAATTAATTTCCAAATATGTTTGCAAAAAGAAGCTTTATTAGATGGAGCAGTTCCATTCCTCCCTCGCATTTCTCAAACCCCAAACATATACCGCAGACCTATATTCAAGAGACTCCAAATGTAAATAAGCAACAACAACAACAACAGCAACAGCAACAGCAACAGCAACAACAACACCTGCCAACACAATTGCAACATCAAACACAACCACAGTCTTCTTCATCACATGAGAGTTCGATAAAAGAAATCACGTCTTTGATTGCCATGTTTGCATTGGCGTATATCACCATCGACAACTATACTTCAAGGATAAAGACAGAGAAGTTGCATCAAGAGACTACAGCGATAAATTTGAAAGCATTGCAAATCCAACAACTAAACCACCAAAAAGAAAAAAAACAACGAGATTTACAAACCATACAAGAAAGAAAAGAAGTTGCTAAAAGAGATTTTAAAATGTCATTACATATAGCAATGTTGAGAAAACAGATTCAAGACCTAGGCGCAGAACCAATTGAATTAGATAAAGCAGTGAAAGAATTCGAATCAACCGTAAAAGCAGACAACTCGATAAAAAACGTGTCGGGACAATACCTTTGGATAGACGATGCATCTGAGTATAAGAAGTATCTTCCTGATCCATTAGAGTACGATAAGAATCGAAAGAGTGGGAACAACTAGTCGTGTGTATACAAACTATTTTGATGGTATAAATTACAATTTTTTTTCCCATCGTGATATTTTTCTCTTCTTCAATACAATGTCTTTTAACATTGGCGCCCATTAGAGTCACGGTTTATATGACTATTTCTACATATAATCTTTTCACTATGTGATGTTATTCGTGCTCGGGTCAGCCATAAATCAACATGTTTTTACCAGCCTTGTTTTGTTCGTGTCATCTAAATTGAATGGATTGACTACGCGGTTCTAAACTAACATTCTGTACTTATTTTATCAACTCAGCATCAATCTGTCCCAACGATCTTTGTTTTAATTTCAATTGTAATAAGTTGAACTTGGGACAGCAAACGCTCGATGCATCCTTTCCTTGATCCTGATAGAATTTCTTGCAACATTTGTATAAGTCGTCTATGCATTGAGTGCATTTAGACTCATTGTAATTATTGGACTGTAAGCAATTTTGAATTGCACAGGCTTTAGCTTTGCAAGTTTCGTTGACCTCCGACATGTGTTGGAGAAGAAAAGTTTAGACTTTATATTTTTTTTTTTTTTTTTCAATTGCTCTATGCTTTGTATTTATTTCAATTATCGATACTTAACCTATCTATGTCTGTGTGATAATCGTCATCATCTTCATATTCACTAGGCTCTCTGATAACTAAAGGAACAAACTGTTTTGCTGTCTTTTGGTCCTCTTTAGTCCAATTGTACTTGAGTATGACCCCACTTACAAACACCCCGACCAATAATGTAATTAACCCCCACCGAGATAAGTTCCACCTTAAACTTTCAATCTCGGAACGAATTGCAGAATCCAACTCTGAGCTGATTTTGTGATTTGTCTCTTGGATCCTGAGAAACATTTTCTTTGAATTCAATGTGTTTTCCAGCTTTGCGTCGTTGATCACCACTTGGGAGTCGTTCTTTAAATACAAAAAGTCGTTGTTTAGCTCATCTGAGATAGTTTTGAAATCACGCTCTAGAATGTTTATCAACGCTAGTAGTTCATTTGCATGCTGTTCTCTTGACCGAGTAATATCAACCCTGATCTCCTGCTGGGCACTTTCAAAAAAATACTGTTCACTTTCAACTTCGTTCTTCTGAGAATATATCGTCGACAATTTCGACAACTTGGAGTTTAGTTGGTATATCAATAATGAGATTATTTGATCGCTTTGCGATTCGCTGAACCCCGCTGCCTTCAATTTGGAAAACACAGAAAAAGTGTCTAGATAAGGGTCCAAATTGTCAAATATGTGAGTCAAAAAGTCTTCTTTTGAAGTTCCCTCAGGTATGATTTTGCTTTGTCCAGGAACGATAATATCATTTAGTTGACTCGTCAATACATCCAATGTCGATTGTGGTGTAACATTTGACGCGGGAGCCTCTTGTGAAGCTTTCTCTGTCTTGGATTGTTGCAGTTGGTGCAGTTGGTGCAGTTGCTGTTGTTGTTTCTTCAGTTGATTTTGTTGAGTTAAATATTCAGCTGTTGAAGTGTCTAATTTATTCTTTTCCTTGACAGTGGATTGTGTTGAAATATATCGTAGACATTTCTTCTTACTGTTGCACTCTAGTATAATTTTGTAATTGGCTTTTCTGTTTATACTGAGGTATGCATTGGATAATATTAGGTTGTATCTACCTACTATAAGCCTATTCATTGATGGAATAAACACCAAGAGAAAAAAAAAAAAATAGGGTAATAGCAACCGAGACATCTTGTATATTTTTTAGCAGCCAAATTTTACAGCCTAATTCTCATTGACCTCATTCAAAGTTTCAATTTGTAAATTCGAATTGAGTTTTTTAATTGCAGTGGCAAACCTTGCACTGCGAACATCATTTTCCTCTTCCGAATCACTTTCATTATCGGGATGATTCTTTAGTAAAATGAAGGGAAATTCTAATGCATAAACATATAAACATCGTGAAAAAAATGGAAAACCAAACTTCAATTTAGAGAAATACACTACTGATTTGATTTTCAAATCAATTTCAAAATCTATGGATGAATATCCAAACAATTTGTTTCTGGATCCTTGAAATTGAGGTGATACAATTAGTTGCGAAGAAGGTGGAAACTCTTCATTAAAAATCGAATCGTTGGGCTCGATATTACCATGAATAATTTTCGAAGACAATATGCTAAAATTGGTTTCACGAATCCTCTGATCACATAGATAGACGGTTAAAACCTTACCAGCTTCGTCGTTTGATCGAATGTCGTACAAATCTACTTCATCATCGTTGACGATAAATGTTGTTTTTGAAAACTTATCAATCAAAACCACCTTGGGTAGTAATTTTTTAAATTTTTTCAATTCTGCAGGATCACAAGTATTTGCTAATGCAACCAATTCAACCAATATTGAATTTTTTATCGAATCAATATATTCAATGTTCCCGTCCCAGCATGTACCCAGTTTCTCATAAATTGACAATTCATTAACTGTAGGAACCAAACAACACCACGTAATAAATCTACCAATTTCTCTCAACAATCGAACTCTTTCAGCAGCAATATGAGTTTTACATTGCGTTTGGTACTCGTTTCGAGTGGCTATAATATATTGTATATCTTTCTTTTCGGGCACTTTGATTTTTTTGTCAGCGTCCAAGTATGGCTGGGGAATATCCGGCGGCTTACTCAATTGTGGAGGATTACAATACAAAATTAAAGTTATTGAATCAGGGGTATTGAGTTTTGGGATATTTTCTAAACATCTGTTTAATCCAACAGGAGTGTTTGATTTAGGATAAAAAACTTTCCATAATAAAAAAGGAATTGAAATCAACAAAGTTTTATAAAATACAAATTGGTCAAATAAGCTTTGAAACCAATTCAAGTTTGGATTATTTTCGTAACTAAAATATTGAATTTTTAAATCAAACATGAATATTTGAGTCAAAGTAGTGAAATCAACCGCAAATGAATAAATATTATACATAATAAAATAAACAAACAATGAAATCGATAACAATTTGCTTAGAACATTGATTTTGAATAAATCGAAAGTAGTGTAGTTTTCTTTGCTTGGATCAAGAGCGTGGATAACATTTGGCGAAACTAAACCTAAACCCGTAGCGGGTAAGATATTGACGTTATTTTGGCTTGGACTAACAAATAGGTTTTTGTTTTTATTATCAAATGGATTATTAAACATGTTTATAGATGTGGTAAATGACGGCTAATCGTTGCAACAATAGTTTGTGTTGCAAAAATAATATGTTCCTACATTATCGCGTTTATGAACATTTTATACGATATCAAACGTACGTACTTGGAAATTAAATTTTTAATTAGGTTATATTCTTTCAGGTCTAATGCTGCATATATTCCAATTTCCTCAAATTGGAACTACAATGACGGGCTTCATTTTTGTATGAAATCCAACACAGAAAATACTGTCGATACTTCAATATTCTTTAAAAACCGATCCTCATATATTTTTGACTACATAATCTATTCCATGACAACATCTTTTTCTTCAACTTCCTTCAAAACAGGTGCTGGCAAGTCAATCTCTTCAGTGGTGCTGCTTTCTTTATCTTCTTCAAGAGGTGACACATTGATTGCAAATTTGTTTATTGCGTCAACTGTTTCATTTTCATTTGGGATAACCAATTCTAATTCATCATCACCTACAAATTTAGCTCTGATTTTTTCAAATTGGATCAATTTGTCAAATTGAAAGTGTTTTTCAAAATAAACAAATTGATCGTTGTAATCTTTTCTCAATTTTTCTTCATCTTCCTTGATCTCCTCGTCTTCTTGATCAGACAATAAATCCTCAATGTTGATTTCTTCTTCCTCTTCATCTTCTTCGTCAAAACCTGTCCAGTTGGCGGTTTCGTCTCCTTCATCTTCTTCTTCAACATCATAATCTTCATCTTCATCTTCGTTGTAGTTGTCCAATTGATTCAAAATTTCTTGTTTCAAAGCTTCATATCTTTCGAGTTTTTCTTTGTCTTCTTCATCTTTAGCTTCTTCTTCGTCGCTGTTATCCGAAGCTGCTTCAACGTATTTTTCGTCATCGGAATCTTCAGCTACTCTGATTAATTTGGTTTCTTCAATTTCTTCTTCATCAGCTCCATTCAAGTTCAATTTACCTTTAATGACCAATTCGTTTTCTTTTTTTAAAAATTCAATTTTTAATTCATCTTTGACCAATGATGGAAATCTAACGTTCAATTTGTAAGTATTTTCATCTACTTCCTCTAATTGATAATCTTGGCTTCCTGCTAAATCTTCGGTCAAGTCAATGACGGAAAATTCATCATCATCACTGTCTTCTGCTAATAACAATTCATCGTCCAAATCTTCTGAATCTTCTGAATCTTCGGAATAATTGAGATTTTCATAAATGACAACCCCGTCTTCATCGTCGTCACTGTCGATTTCATCACTATCGATTTCAAAGTACTCAGTACCCAAATCAACACTTTCGTCTTCAGAGCCGGAAGTGTCTTCACTAGTTCCTAAATCATCTTCGAAATCTTGTCTGACGTTTTCCAATATTATTTGATCTCTTATTTCTTTTGGAGTTACTTCATACTCAACTTCTAATTCTGAATCATAGCTAGATTCTGAATCGGAACTTGAATCAGATTCAGAATTTGATTCGCAGTCACAGCTTAATTCGGATTCATCAGAATCTGAGTCCTCACTGTCATCAACTAATATGATTTGCTCGTCGCTTGAATCTGAGTCAATTTCAGAATCAGAATCAGAATCGGAATCAGACTCAGATGTCAAATCTTCATTACCATTGACAATGTAAATTTCCTCATCACTTGAAGATTCGTCATTTGAAGTTTCATCGCCGTCGTAGTAAGCAACTATTTCATTGTTCAAATCGACAACTTGGCCTTCACTTTCCAATTCATCTAATAAAATGTCATGCAATTCATCGTTCAAGTCGATTATATATTCACCCTCGGAGTCAATGTCACTGGCTTCCACTAAAGCTTGTTCCACTTCGCTATCATCCAACTCACTAGAAGAATCAGAGCTGTAATCAATCAAAGCTTGTTCTATTTCACTGTCATCTAATGATTCATCACTTTCGTCATCGAAATAAATTGGTACTTCGATTTCTTCCTCGTCGTCGTAGTATAAATCATCTTCGCTAGCTTCTTCTTCTTCTTCATCGTCGTAGTATATAGGAACTTCGTCGTCGTAGTAAGGTTCGGCAATTACGTCTTCTTCGGACTCATCACCTTCGCTGATTGGTTCTTCAACATAAACGTATCTTGAAGGTTGCTGATGGTAGTAGCTTCTGTATCTTATGTTCCCAAGGTTGTTGTGTCTGTTGGAACGTGGTTGGTTCGAACGGAACCCTTTTTTGTTGTATCTGCTTCTCATAGGCATTATGGTATAAACGCTAGTTTTAATTTTGTGGGATGAAATTTGAAAGTATTTATATGAGCTTTGCGAAAAACGAAAATTTCTAAGATGAGATGGTGCGGCGCATTATTTCCTAATTGATTTATTGCCACCAGATTAATTATTAAATACAAGCAAATTCTGTGAATAGAACATGGCGACGAATGTAAAATGTCAATTTTGTCTTAAAATTAATCGAAGTGGTTATACAAATTCAAAATATTGAGATTGTTTGAGGCAAGTAAAACTTTTGTGGTGGTGTTAAAGTGTGGGAACGCTACAAAGCTGAACTATCATGATGAAAACCGATTCATATAAAATTTAATCACTTACTTAAAAATTAAAGGAAGGTAACTCTGTAGACATAGTTCCTGATTGTTTTCTAATATAAAATAGGTTTTTCTTAGACAAAAAAAGGAAAACATGCGAGCATATTTCCTTAGACCTTTAACTTTTAGTTTATGGCTACATTTCGAAATCTACAACAAACTTACATAGATTCAAGTCGATGTTGTTGCAATTGTAGATTTTGCAGCACGTATCACGTTATTACATAAGCAAGAAAATTGTCTTGAGTGCACGCTTTGAAAAAGTATAAAAGGAGTCATTCCCTTGCCATCCTTTTTTTTCTATCAAATCTCTTTGCCTTTTGGCTTAGATCCAGTGTAGTATCTGTTCTTTTCAGTGTAACAGCTGAAACGTCATCATTGATGACTTCATTTATCATACATTTTCATTAATGTTGTTTTATTTTTGGGAACAAGTAAAGTGGTTTCAGCGGGCTTGCTCGCCACCATCTTTACATCGTGTCGTTGCTACTCTACAACTTTCGGCTCCTGACGCAATATCTTTCATTTTTTTAAGTTGTCTCTGTGTTTTAGTTGGAAAACTAGAGAACATAGAGACAAATTAATAGAATGTTTAATTATTGCAAACTACGTTGTATTCATTTCTTTTTTCTTGTGTTTTGTCACATTGATCACCAGTTATATGATTTCAGCACAACTAGATTTCCTAATATCACATCAATATAACCGTGTTAAAAACATTTAATGGAAAGTTCTCATGATGATCTGGAGTCAGATCACTCGAGAATAGGCAAAAATAATTTGTTTCCTAGTTTACGAGGAACTCTCGACCATCAATCGTCCCACCTCTCCAGCGAATCCACCAACTATTTCAAAAATGCATTTGTTAAAAAAAATCTCAACAGTTCTGAAGAGCCAGATATTTCCACAGCTTCAGTTAACAGTCGAGCGTGGTCCATTCCAGATGATATAGAATCTACCATTATTGATAAGTTTTCTTTTGAAGATATCAAAAATCCGAGTGATAAGTTTCAGTTGGTTAGATTATACGAAATTTACAAAAAGAGGCAAGTTGAGGATGATTTTAAAAACACGGCTCTAGCAAGTATGAAGAATAGTAAGGATATTCCGTTGCAGAGATTAAACTCGAATGCAACATCTGTATTTAATTTATCAAAACTAGATGACTTTGATAGATTTATCGAAGAGAGTGCCCTAAATGAACGGATTTTGAAAAAATTATCAAAGAAGCTTCCGGTGCCGGAACAATCACACAACGTGTTGAATGTGGTGGGCGAAAAAGACATGGCAGACAGGTTCTACGCCTCCGACGATCTCGATCATAGGGATAAGTCAAAGTTTCTCAAGCCGACGGTCTTGTCCCCAATGGCATCCAAGACCGATTTGAGCGAGCTATATTACCCCACGTTGACTTCTGAAAACCAACATCTACTACAGCGAAAATTGAGCGTCAGACACTTGCAAATGATCTCGTTGGGTGGTACCATAGGCGTAGGTTTGTTTTTGAATTCCGGGAAAGCCATCACCATCGCCGGTGGGTTTGGAGCTGTTCTAGCGTTTGTGATTGTCGGTGTCATAGTGTTGTGCACGATGATGTCGTTTTGTGAAATGGTGACTTTTGTCTCTGTGATTGACGGTGTTTCAGGACTAAGCTCAAGGTTTGTCGATGACGCATTTGGCTTTGCCACTGGCTGGTTGTATTTCCTTAGTTTTTCGTTTGGAGTGGCAGGGGAAGTCGTGGCTGGAGTGATTATGCTATCGTACTTTCCAAGCATACACACCGTCTCGAATAAAGGTTCCACGGCAGGATGGGTGACTTTGTTCTTGACTTCGATAATAAGTTGTAACCTAATCGATATACGGATCTTTGGAGAAATCGAGTACATTTCGAGTTTAGTTAAATTGACTTGGGCGTTGGTTATGATGATTGTGATGATTATTTTAAACCGAGGTGTTTTCAATACTGACGTGTTGGGTTTTCGATATTGGTCATATTCGAAATCAGATTTTGCAGATAATATTATCTTTGGTTTGTTCCGACCTTCGTTCAATTTACAAGACACTGGCACAAATCCACCCAGTGATGGGATCCAGGGGAACAAAGGCCGGTTTCTATCATTATTGACTGCTGTATTGGTTGTCAGTTATGCCTACAGTGGGACTGAGATTGTTTGCATAGCTGCATGCGAAGCAAAGAACCCAAGAAAAGCGTTGCCTTCTGCTACAAGAAGAGTGTTTTGGAGAATCGTTGTTTTTTACTGTTTATCAGCCTTTTTGGTTTCATTGAATGTTTATGCCGGCGATCCAAGATTGCTTCGTTATCTTCTGGGTGAGTCTGCTATACAACAATCGGAATTTGCAAACAATGTCGCAATTGCCAAGACTGGTGGACAACATTGTAGGTCTGATTCTACCGTTGTAGCAGGTTATGGAAGCGGAAGTCAATCTCCATGGATTGTGGCGTTACAACTGGCTAAGTTATGTAGTTTTAGCTCGGTTGCAAATGCATTCTTAGTGTATTTTGCTGTTAGTTGTGGCAATGCACAATTGTACGTCAGCTCGAGAACAGTATACGCATTGGCGCTACAGGGCAAAGCACCAAAGTTTTTGAGCCATTGTAACAGATTTGGCATCCCGTACAATGCAGTTTTGTTAGCTGGTAGCCTTGGTTTATTATCTTACACATGTGTGTCGCAATCAGCAACATCGGTGTTTCAAAACTTGAACAGTGTGATTGCATCTTCAGGGATTTTTGTCTGGTTTGCAATGTGTTTGACCTTTGTTCGGTTTTACTATGGATTGAAACGAAGGCCGGATATCTTGCTGAGAGACGATAAGTCATATCCTTACAAGTCACCTTTCCAACCATACAGCGCCATAATAGGAATGGTCGGCACGGCTATTATAATATTGTGCATGGGATTCGTTGTATTTTTAAAAGATGAATGGAATACTTTGTATTTCTTTTCGAGTTACGGGCCATTGTTTGTGTTTGCAATTTTCTATACTGGCTATAGAATATTCAAAGGTACAAGCATACCAAGTTTAGACAAATTAGATTTTGATTCAGGTAGAACGGAAATGGATAGATATATTTGGGACGGGGGTAGAGATTATAACAAACGGAATTTCAAAGAGGTATTACTAAAATGGATCTCTACCATATTTTAATAGAAATGGTAATACATACAAATAATTAAGCGCGCGATCTCAAATCTGATCCAATATTTTTTTTCAACGAAAAGGTCGTAAAATGACTTGGGAGCCAACAGACTCATTTTTACAGGGTAGGATTATTAAATCTTTCTTACCAAATGACAAGTTTCCAAATTTGAAGAGCAATACGTACAAAAATTTGTATCCTGGTGACGAAGTATATATTTTTGAGGTGAAAAATGATAAATGGGCAAGAGGACATGTTATTCAGAAACCATTTCCTAATGATTTCATTGTGACTTCAGTGAATTTAGATGATTTACCAGTTGAAAAAGTATTTACAGCTATTTTCCCATTGAAATGTATCGAGTTGCAAAGTCAAATTCCTTTTGACGAATTCAAGATTGACAAGACTTTGAACAATTACTCAAGCGATGCAACTGCCGTTCCCACAATCAAAGATTCTGAGAAGAAATACAAGGACGCTGCTGGGGATTGGGATGAACCTCACGATAACAGAAAACCAGCACCTCAATTGCCGATTAGAAAAGACCAAACTAAAGAAACTGTTTTAGATGAAATGAAATATTCTTTAGAATTGTTAAGTTCTCACATTTTTACTTTATATTCTATTGGTGAGTTTAGATTATTCAACAAATTAAAGTCCATCTTTTTTGGTTTGCACGAAATTAGAATCAAGTTGATCAATGATTTGTTGACTGACGATGAGGCTCAAGTAGCAAGAGAAACGGCGACATTTTTATTGAATAAAATCCCTAAAAAGTTAGCTTCTAAAGCAGCTAGAATCAATCCAAAATCTTACGATTTAGATAACGAAAACACTGATACTTCAGGCTACAAGTCAATTTTATCGAGAGATGCAGTAACAGGAGAGGTTTTGACTTTAGAAAATAGTGATCCACCCAGAATCGCTTTGAATAGTCAATTGAATTCATTGGTTCCCAACTTTCCAATCAATGCTCATCATTCAATTTCGCAATATTCTTTAAAACCTCCAAAGAACAAAAACTTCATTCATGAATCCCCATCACATATTTTGGTAGATTTTAAATCCGTTTCTGGTTCTTCTGCGTATCAGCCACCAGGGTTTGCAGGTATGATTGCGTATATGTACATTCGTACGAATAAAAAAAGATTAACGGAAGCATTTGCTGTTCATACCAATTCGGTTGATGATTTGGTGCAAGTGGAGAAAATCAGTGCAGCATTATTTAGAAACTTACCAGCCAGTGAGATTGGGAACAACAAGGTTTATTTGGTGGCTGTTTTGACCGAAGAAATAGATTTGAATGTTAGAAACAACCAAGCTCCTTGTATCAATAGGGTTAAAAAAGGTGTTGCAGCAGGTGTAGCAGATATAACCAGAATTTTTTCAAGAAATGAAGGGTCATTGCAATCCGGCGAATCCCATCATTTCTCAATCAAATTGTTTGGATCTTATCTTAATAAAACATCAAAGTCGAATGACATTAATGGAGTGATCAATAATGGTTGGGGCGAAGTTGTTGATAGAATTATTTCTGGATCTTCACAAGGAGTTGCAGTCAATCCAAGAGCTGAGAAATTAGTTTTGACAGTCAAAGAGTTTAAACACCAATTCTCAGGAAACAATGCCACAAATCAAATTTCTTCATCGATTCCGATCTCAAGAATCAAGCCAATATTTTTTGATCCACTTGCTGAAAACTACGAGCGTATCTATCTAGCAATGGGAAAAGTTACTTTGTTGAATAATAATTCAAAAGATGATTTATTGACATTTGAGATCAACACACCAAATAATGATTTAATTACGTTTGCAAAGGCTTCCAATCAGCAGGAGAAAAGATATTGGCAATTTATTTCAGTATTTTCAGGTGAATCCATTGGAGAGATTGTCAAGATTAATGGTATAGCATTGAAGAATAATTCTAAAAAATTACCAAAGGACGATTACATTGTTTTATCCTTATATCTCAATGGAGTGTTGGCAGGACAAGGGAAATTGCTTTATAAATCAGGCAATAAGCTAGTTGAATATAATAAGAGAAAATCACACACTGTTGACATTATTTCAACCACTCATAATTCTCCAATGGCACAAATTGAATTGAATACAGAATACGTTGGTAAAGTTTTCAACTCGGATATTTCAATTGACAACATATTCCAATATGAAAGGTTCTTCCAACTTGGACAAAATGGTATCGATGAATTATCGAACTCATTGGTCAGTTTCACTAAATTAGAAATTAAACAATTGATCAAATACTTTCAAGAGTTGTTGACATCATTGTATGGGATTGCTGACACTGCCATGCACCATTCTGGACCAAGCATTGAAATTTTAGGTAACAATTTATTCAAAGCAATTATTCATTTATTAGATACGGTTTTCGGTAAACAGGATCAATATTTGCATTTGGTAGACGATTTTTTAGCAAAATATGCACGGTCAGAAAACGTCGGTATATTTTTATTGACGAAAATGAGTGAAGTATTTGCTATAGCCCAATCAAATTGGAGCTCAGTTTCAAGATCTGTTTGTAGAGTCATGGCAATATTGATGAGGTTGTCAATTTCAGCAAATAAGAAAGATAAGGATATATATTTTAAATGTTTGAACAATTTGTTTGCAAATGTGTCGAAATTTTTATCCATTGATTCAGTAAATTTGATTGAAGATCAGGTTTTAGTTATGGACGTCGTTGATTATGTTTTTACGTTCAGGGTCAATCTAGATGAGTTGAAAGTTTTACAAATGATGGTTTCATTCATCAGTTCCATTGGTCTTAGAGGATTAGGTGTAGATGAACAAAACTTCAATGGTGAGTCGAATCAACATGTAATCAAACAACACAGAATCATCATTAATAAATTATTATTGATTTTGAGATTGTTGAACACATCGTTGGTGGAAAATTTGCAAACTCAAACAATTTTGATTTCCAACTCAGTATGTTGGGCAATGGATGTATTTTTAGGCCCCACTGATGTTGAAGCAACAAGATTAGCTTGTAGTATTGTGGCCACTGTTTGTCTGTTGTTATGGAAAAGACTTAAAACCAATGCTTCAGCAAGTGACACTGAAACGTGTTTTTCATTATCGAAATTCTTACCCGCGATTTCAAGGACGTTTATAAAATACAACAAGATCACTAGAGGAAATGGTTCCTTCACTCATAAAAGAAGCTTCAGTCAGTTGTTCCCTATGAATTATCCATTTGCTGAATTTTCAATCGATTCTATTGTCAACGACGAAGTGGTAGTCGAGGTTCTAGTTGAATTAGCCACTTGTTTTGTTTTCGTTTCCAAGATTGGTAAACAAGCATCTGGTAATGAAGGATTTAGCAAGATTTTGTCTACAAACTTAAATGATGATTTCTTTGATTCTAAAAAATATCTAGCAGCTGATTTCCAAAGCGAAGACATATTGACAGTTATGTCGGGTATTAGATATATGAGATTAGGTAAATATTACCCTGAGGATAAATGGTTGTCATTAAACGGGATTATCATTGATGGATGTTTATGTGCATTAGAATTGTTGAGGCCGTTGATATTAACTCATCAATTGCCAAGTTTGGATCAATCAGATTTGTTTGATAGAACTTTATGGGGTAACTATTTCAAGAGTTTGTTGAAACTAGCTGTTGCGCAATCGGTTGCAATAGAACATTTATCGGATGTGCCAAAACGAGCATGTTTCGCATTAACGAAAGACGTTCGAAGCAGGGTTGCTTTCTTGATCAATGAAGGTTGGGATGCATTGGCTTGGGACTCTACTGAAGAAGATGTGATTAGATTTAATTTAAAAAAATTTGGTGGGTATCAAGTTGAATTCATAAATGATGATTATGGGATTTTGACCGACTTGATGTTGTTTGCTTTACAAAGAGACCAAGAATGTCAAGAAGTGGCTGTAAAAATCTTGTGGTCAATTATTGTTTCTGAATACATTTTGAGCGACGATTTGAAAGAAGTTGAAAAACAATGCTTGTTGGGTCTACATGAAATTTACCACAAAGCGACGTATAAACCGTCTATTGAAGATCAAAAGAATTTAATAGAAAGATTGAAAGTGACAATCAGAATAGATCAAGAAGACGTAGCGTTTGACATGATTTATGATTTCATCAATAACTTAAATCAGTTTTGTGCTACTTCAAACCATTATTCTAGCGTACCCGTTGGTGTTGAATTTGATAATGATAGAACATTCCATGAAATTAAATTATTGGCTCAGATTAAAAGTTCAGGAAAACCAGAGTTATTTAATTCGTACATTAATGCAATGTATGAGAAACATATTGCTAAAAATGATTTTGTTCAAGCTGGTTTGAGTTTGGAATTATTAGCATCAACTTATGAATGGGATCATCATAAAATCGTACCAATGAGTTTCAGACCAAAATTCCCTGAACAATCATCATTTGAACGTAAAGAACTTTTATACAAACTAATTGCAAACAATTTTGTCAAAGGTCAATCGTTAGAAAAAGCAGCTGATACTTATAACGAGTTGTTGGATTCTTATAATGAGCATACATATGATTTAAAGTCATTTGCTTATGTCCATAATAAATTGGCCCAATTATATCTTGATTTGGAAAGTTCAGATAAATTAACGCCGAATTTTTTCAGACTCGAAGCTATTGGTACAGGATTTCCTGATTATATGAGAAAAACAGCACAGATATACCAAGGATTGCCATTTGAGCATATAACTTCGATCCATGAAAGGGTTTTGAATATATTTCCTGGAGCAAACATCATTAGTGAAGATTCTGAAGCTCAAAAATTAAGGGAAAACAATGTTTCAGGTAGATACTTGTATATCAAAAAGGTGGAGCCAACTTATGAATTTAGTGACAAGTTGTTTAATACGTCGTATGGGGTTAGATCTTATGCCAGAAACAAAGATTTAAGATTTTTTGTTAGTTTGAAGAAAATCCCTGGCTCTACTTCTGTTTTCGATCTATGGACAGAAGAAACATCATATGAATGTTGGTTATCCTTCCCCACATTGATGAACAGAAGTTTTATTAAAAGCTCATCAACAATTAAGTTGTCTCCATTAGATAATGCAATTAAAACAATTGCAGGTAAAAACGATGACTTGATGCAAGTAGAAGCGATGATAAATACGGCAATCAAAGATAAAGCGGATTTTACATCAAACTTTAATGATTTATCAAGACAATTGGCAGGTACGGTTGACTCACCAGTCAATGGAGGTGTTGGTCAATATAAATTATTTTTCACAGATTACAAGTATGAAGATAACGAAGAAAATTATAGGAAAACAACCACATTGAAAAACGCATTCAATGACTTGACCATCATTTTAAACAGATGTTTGATATTACATGGCAAATACGTACCAGCATCAATGAAGGCTTCTCATGAAGCGTTGCTTGATTTGTTTCAGAAAAATTTCAAAGATGAAATTGAAAATTTGAAGTTAATGCAAGAGAAAACAAACAGTCAATCATCAAAAGTATCAATGTTTCAAGATAAACGTAATTTTTCAGGTCAGAGTAGCTTCCAATCATACACGCCAGCGCCCAGCATAAGTACATCAAAGCCGCCTAGTATACACAATGGAAGTTCAATAAGCAGCTCCAAATTGAATCGAACTGTATCTAATGCATCGTCCGAAGCATATAGTTCGTCGGAGAAGTCAGGTAAAACAGCACGCACGTATGCAGCAGGAGTGTCGCCATTTAGTGGACTACTCTCAAGTATCAGAACAGCCAGTTCTTCCAGTACCAAGTCAAACGCCACAAAGAACAACGTACCTGGAGCTTGGTAAATAGGTTTATATAAATATGTGTACCAATCCACAAAATGAGTATAGATAGTTACAGGGAAAAAAAAAAAATGTAAAAAAAGTAGAAGAAAAACCAGTCCCAGTAATTGATAATCAACATGTTTAGATCGGCATTACGTACAATCAGACCAAGTGTCGCTGTCAGACCAGCTATGTTGAAAGTAGCACAACAACCAATCAGATTCTATGTAGCACAACAAATCACCAAAGATGAAGTCACCAACAGAGCAATTGATGCTTTGAAAGCAGTCGCTACATTACAAGACTCAAACATTTCTTTAGAGTCCTCATTCCAAAAAGATTTAGGCTTGGATTCTTTGGATACCGTTGAAGCTTTAGTTGCATTGGAAGAAGAATTTGATTTAGAAATCCCAGACAAAATTGCTGATGATATAAAGACAGTTGGCGAGGCCGTTGATTATATATATGAAGAAGAGCTGAAATTATAGATGATCTAGAACAGAGGGTTGGTCTATGTGATTACTTAAGATTTGTATATATTCGAACAACAAAATGAAAACACCTTGAAGCAATGTTCTTGTATTTGTAATGGCTATAACTCTACAATATTATTGGTGTAAATACCTCGCAAATTTGTTACCAGTACACTCCCTACATTAATCATCTCTTCATATAATATGCCAAGTGAAGTTGAAAGCCATATTGAACCGTCAAATGTCAATGAGGAGTACCTTTCACATACAGACGAAGAACATGATGACCACGAGGACCAGATAGATGAAAAAGACCAGGAAGTTGACAATGGCGCAGTGCAATATCCTGGGACTGTCATCCCAGACAATAATCAACAAGAAATCATCGCTGATCAAGATCTAACTACTGGCTTGGATGCAAACACAGATTTCATAGACTTGGTGCATTTGAAAATCTCCTCATTGGAGGATTTGCATCTTGAAAGGTTCCAGAATTTGGAAAGTTTATGTTTGAGACAGAATTTGATAACTTCAATTGTGCCAATCAAAAATTACAGTACCAAGTTGGAAGAGTTGGATTTCTACGATAATAGGATAAACCACATATCATCCTCGATTCAAAACTTGGTCAATTTAAAAAATTTAGATTTTTCATTCAATACAATTAAAAACATCAAAAACATAGACAAGTTGAACAACTTGGAACATTTGTATTTTGTTCAAAACAAGATCAAAGAAATTAAAAACCTAGAGAACTTGACGAAGTTGGTCAATTTGGAGTTGGGAGGTAACAAAATTGAAAAAATTGAGAATTTGGATAAATTGATCAATATAAAACAGTTATGGCTAGGCAAAAACAGGATACCGAGGTTTGAGAATTTATCTAACTTGGCGAACTTACGTGTTTTGTCAATCCAGTCGAATAGAATCACAAAAATTGAAGGGTTGGAAAATTTAACAAACCTTGAGGAATTGTACCTTTCACATAATGGGATAGAAAAGATTGAAAACTTGGACAATAATGTCAATCTCCAAGTATTAGATGTAACATCGAATAAATTGACAAACTTGCAAGGATTGAAGCATTTGACGAAACTTACCGACTTTTGGTGTTCATACAATCACATTGCCTCGTTTGAAGAAGTGGGAAAAGAGTTGGGTAAATTGCCAGATTTGGAATGTGTTTATTTCGAAGGCAATCCGATCCAAACCAGTAACCCGAGTGCTTACCGTAGAAAATTGAAATTGTACCTTGGTCCCTCATTGAACAAAATCGACGCTACATATTTACACAGTTGATATGACCTTATGATTATGATCGTGATACGAATATACATATACTGTAACGTTAAAAATATCATGCCATCCCTTAATTGCCAGTGCATATTCTTGCTGTAAAAAAGAAAATCGAGCACTATTTATAAACAGTAATTCTTTAATTCTTTCTCGGTACACAGTGTAATTATAAATGTATTCTTGGTTTGATCAAATGGACAGAGATTTCGAGAACATGTGGACGAGACCCAGAAAGTATTCTTCTAGGGTTCCCACAAATTACAATCCTAGAGCCATCACAGAAAGCTCATACTCGCCATTTTTCTCGACCCATCCATTAACCCAATCGTCTTACAGACCACAAGAGTCTCAGGTTGCTGCTCCAAGGAAAAATCTCTTTATGGATGATTTTTGGAAAAACGTTCAAAGAGGTAAATATTTTATCGGCTTTGATGAAGATTTACAAGAGCTGGAAGAAAACGACAAGTATTTGGTGACATTTGCTCAGCCAAACTTAACCAAGGACGATGTCAAGATTGATTTCAACAAACACGAGAATGAGTTGATTGTTACGGTTGATAAAAGTGAAGAAGACAAGTTTGGTAGATTAACCAAATCGACTTATCATTCAGCCTTGAAATTTGAAAAGCCTATCAATGTCAAAGATATCGAGGCAAATATCTCTGCAGAAGGTATTTCTTTAACGTTACCTAAGGAAAGTCCCGACACAGAGGATATTGTAAGTATCTCGTTGGTAGAAAAGCCTTCTGAGCAACAGAAATGAAAATTCATACCTAGTTTATTTTAATATATGATTTTGGCAGCCAAAAAAAAATAGGTGCAAAAAAAACCTTGCAACCCAATGTCCACAAACATAAAAAATGGCCTAGAGCAGATATTCAGTAAAATTAGAGACTTTATAGATAAATATTTCACTTCGTCGACGAGTTTCGAAAATAGTGTGTTTTCAAGTGTAGATTTGGAACCTTGCGTTGAAGATTTCAACGAAGTGGATTTTGAATCACACACAAAATCAAATGGAAATAACCAGTCCACGGAAAAAGAAGGAAATATCACTTCAATAGAACAGCTTTGTTCTTTGATTGATCAAGAAATTGAAGTTATCGAGTCAAACGGTACCCCGACTAGAAAGATTTCTTTGACTACCATTCCAACAATATCGAACCAAACTCAGCAGCTATGTCTTCCAGCGCCTAGAAACACATACGAAAAGAAAAAAATCATAGTTGTCAAGAAGAAACGTTGAATGTATATTAATCAAGTTTATTGTCTTCAACTTTGTAATTATCCAACACTACTCTATAAATGAAAGTAGGAGCAAACCCACCAATATTTGTTATGAAAATATCAATCAATTCAGGTGGAATGTAATCTTCCAATGGATTAGTCACAACTTGCACATTTTCCACCAATTTGTAGTCATCGTAGTTTAACACTTTACCCGAATTACCAACTTCAATCAAATCATCTTTTGTAAATGGATATAGCGGAGACAATTTGTACAAACCTGCCACTGCAAACACAGGAGTTCTGTGTTCTTTTGCACATTCGACAACCTGTGACACACCCGAGTTGGATAGACAACCACCATTGGCAAACACGGCATTCGTGCCTACTATGACTTTTCCTACTCTTGACATGACTGCATAAATAGTTGAGTCAGGGATTAAAATTGTTTCAATATTATGTTCGGCTAGTTTTTTAACAATTTTATGAGATTTTTCAATATCGTTTGGATAATTTTCCGTCACCAAAACCGTGAATTTCCTCTTCAATCTCGCTTTTATAAGGAAATGTATGACTGAGTCTGAACTAGGTGTTGGTGTCAATAAAACTTCATTATCGTGGATCAAATCTCCAATCATATTTTCCAACCCTTCATTTACATTTGATATTTCATCTATCAATTCTCTGATACCTTGTATTATGATTGACTTCATGTCGGTTGTTTTCTCTTTGGTTTTTGTCTCTAACGATGCATCTTTTTTCTTGTTGGTGGTGGATAATAAACTAAACATTGAGCTCATCATGGGGAAATTGTTTGATTCGTTTACATCATCAACTGTTTCTTCTCTAACAATAAACATAATTCTTCTGATGATGTTTCCTGGTATAATCTTTCTAGGATAAGACTTGTGTATTATTAAACCTACTTTTCTTATGATATCAATCAATTCTTGTGGGTTGGTCCATCTTGAAACCGATATGACTTTCATTAATAATTTTGCAATCACCAATGCCACATCCTTATCGCCATTGATTTGATGACGCTTCAAACTGGCAATTACCGGGTCTATTAAAGATTGTATTTCTGGCGTTATAATGTCCTCGTTACTCATGTTGCAAACGCTTCAAAAAAATTTTCAATGGTGTAGAAATTGGTACGAGAAAAACTACCAACCACAAATGTCAAACTTTAATGATGAACTAAATAAATCACTAAATTTGTTATACGACCAATCTTCCAAGTTTAACATATCAATTGATCTAATACAAAAGTTGGCCCAGCAATTGAAGTTGGAAACGTTTGTGGAAGACAACACATTCCATTCGATATCACCGACAAAAACAAAGAAATTGACCATAGCTGCTTCATCGATTTTACTAGATATCGATTTCAAAGACGACGACGTTATAACCGAAGTTAGCATATCGATTAATGGAACAGAGAATAAATCAATGCCAACTGAGAGTTTTTTCATTCAGAATGATAAGAAAATAACAATTGATCAAAAATTAAATCCTGTTTCATTTGTAAATAAAGTTGAAAACTCAAACAAATCGATTATCGAGACTATAATAATACAGAATTTGACTGATCGATCGAAAAAATTGAATAAATTTCCTGGAAATTTGAAATACTTGGCTACAATTGATAGATATACTAATGACAATCAAGACTTATTTAAATATATTGAAAATGTTTTTTTATTTTTGTACACAATGTGGACGTTAGATAGTGGGAGCCAGGACTGGCAATTTTTACAAGGTTTTAAGAATTTAGCAGGAAAACCGGAGATAAACGATGTAGATCAAAGCAAGATTGGTACTTGTATCACATTTTGGCAAGATTTTCGATATATTAACCATGAGTATCAGTCTTTGGATTCAACCAAGGAAATCACAATTGGAAACTTGTATAAACTAGAGCTAGGTATCGTTCCAGCGTCATTTCAAAATGAGTATTTGCTGGATTTGAAACATCAAACATGGCCAATAGAAGGGGAAAATTATCAATTTGAGTTTAAACATGAAATACCCACACTTTCGAATGAGGATAAATGTTGGTCATTGGCATTAAGATTGAACCATTCAATTCTTGTACCCACTGTTGTTCTCGAATTTCTTGGATTATTTGAATATGAAGAGGATTCAAAAGTTAATCCAAAGATTGAAGAATTGTTTGAAAAGTTAAACAATAATGAGGTATGCACACAGGATTTCAGTATCAACTCATCAACAGTGAATATAAATTTAAGTCATGAGTTTTTGTACAAGTTTGTACCACTACGAAAGTTTAAAGTCAACAAGATTAAACAGATCACAACGGCAATCCCGGTGCTCAGGAATTTTTTAGTTTTGACGAATTTATATTCTACGTTGTTTGACGAGAGGAACAAGTCATACACGTTCAACACAAGGCGTAGACGTAGTTCAAGAATGTCAATAACAAATAACGATTTGACAGAAGAAGCGAAGGAAAAATTAAAAGAATCATTGAAGTTATCAAAAGATGTCACTGATGAGGAAATCATAGGTTTAAGTGCAATTTCTGAAACTGCAAACTATTCAACAGTGCAACCTAGCAAAGATGAAATGGATTTAGACTCATTCATGAACACAGATGCTGATGAGTCGCAAAATGTTAACACAGAAGATTTTATTGATTTGAAATTATCTGAAATTGATTTACTCACTGGTGATCTAAATCTCTCATTCAATTCATCGATACTATCTAACCAACTATTGATAAATTTCAAAATCTCAAATGGAATCATAAAATTAGTTAAACAACAAGATGAGATCGAATCAGATTCAGAAATCAAATTCATAAAAGTACTAAACCTAACTGAAGATTTATTAACTGCATACAAAGCAATTTACTAATATACATATATACATATCTATAAATATTATCATTTACAGTTAAATCTTAATACCGAGATGTATACTTGCAACACCAAAAGTCAAATTCTCGTATCCAGGTTCGGGAACGTAGAATCCTGCTTTTTCAATCATTTCTTTAAATTCTTCTTGTTTTGGAAATTTCCTTATACTTTCAACTAAATATTGATAAGAGTCTCTATCGTTTGCAATCAATTGACCCATTAAAGGCAACAAACTGAATGAGTACGCTTGGTAACCATAATCTATCAATGGGTTTTCGACCTGGCTGAATTCTAAACATGCAAATATTCCACCGGGTTTCAAAACTCTATAAGCTGTGTCTAATCCTGCTTGGATGTTTGTAAAGTTTCTAATACCAAATGCAATAGTGTAGACGTCTTTAGAGTTGTCTTCAATTTGATCCATGGTTTCACCATTTTGGACCAAAAAGTTGATTCTGCCCGAGTCTGCCCATTTGGATTGCTGACACCTCAACTCGCCTTCTCTCAACATGTCGGCGTTTATATCAGCAACAGTCATTTTCAGCTCCACGTCTCCAAATTTCTTTTCTGCATTTTCCAATAACCCAAAGGCAATATCACCAGTACCACCAGCAACGTCGAGGAATTGTAATGGCTCAGACAGGTTTGGACGCTTTCCGGCGTTCAATTTCGAGATGAAGTGGCTTTTCCATAATCGGTGGACCCCCAAAGACATAACGTCGTTCATTAAGTCGTAATTAGATGCTACTGAGGAGAACACACCGCCCACGAGTTTTTCCTTGTCGTCTGCGTTCACAGTTTTGAAACCAAAATGAGTAGTAGCATCATTAGTTGTCTTTTGAGAATTGTATCTAGTAAATGAAACGATTGGCTTCAATGAGTTACCAACCGATCTTTTTATTGGTTGTTGAAACATTGAATACAACTTGGTGGTGCAACTATAATTTTTTTCTTTGTCTGCGAAACAGAGAACCAAATCCACATAACTAAAGAAAAAATCTGATACTTCTATATTAAAAAACCCTATACAACTACTTCCTTAAGCTTGGACAACTCTGACTGTGTTGGAGTGTCCTGACCCTCTGGTCCATCCTTGAACAGTGATGATTGAATCTCCTTTAGAGATGATACCTAAATCAATGGCTTCGGAAACAGCCCATCTCAATCTGTTTTCAACATCTTCTTGCCAGTTTGCTGATTTCTCTTTTGAATATACGAATGGGTATACACCTCTGTACAAATGGGAATATTTGGCACTTCTTTCGTTTCTTGTTACCATCAAAATTGGAACATCTGGTTTATATTTAGAGACTAATCTTGCTGATAATCCAGAGGTGGATAAAACAACAATAGCTTTAGCATCTTGTTCATAAGAAGCTGAAACAGCAGCAACGGCACAAGTTTCACTGGTTGGGGTTGGTTTTCTAGCTAATGATCTCAATTCGTTGAATAATTGTGGGTAAGCAATGGCTTTTTCGGCAATTAAACAGGTATTGTGCATCATTGAAACAGCTTCAAATGGATAGTTACCTTTGGCGGTTTCACCTGACAACATGACACAATCAGCACCATCCAAGATAGCATTACCGACATCTGAAACTTCAGCTCTGGTTGGTCTTGGATTATAAGTCATTGATTCCAACATTTGAGTAGCACAAATGACTGGTTTAGCAGCCAAGTTACATTTTGCAATCAATTGTTTTTGAACTACAAAGACTTGAGGTGCTGGGATTTCAATACCTAAATCACCTCTGGCAACCATGACACCATCGGTTTCAGATAAAATGTCGTCAAAGTTGTTGACACCTTGTTGATTTTCAATTTTAGCAATGATTTGAATATCTTTACCATCTTCACCTAAAACTTTTCTGATTTCTTTAATATCGTCACCTGATCTAATGAAAGAAGCGAAAATCATGTGGACATTGTTTTTAACACCGAATCTAATATCAGCTTTATCTTTTTCTGATAATGCTGGTAAATCGACATCAGTACCTGGTAAATTGACACCTTTGTGGGAACAAATTTTACCAGAATTGATGGATTTGACTTTTAAAGTTTTTTCGTCGGTGACTTCTAAAACTTCAAATGATAAAACACCATCGTCAATATATATAATCTTACCTGGTTCAATAACTTTGGTGATGTTTTTGTAATCAATGTACATAATTTTGTCATCTGATTTCAACTTGAAGTCATCATCGGTGGTGAAAGTCATTTCATGGTCAGAAGAAATTGGGTAATCTTTATCGCCAACAGTGGTACCTGTTCTAATTTCTGGACCTTTTGTATCCAAAGCGATTGCTAAAGGTCTACCTTTATACACTTCTTCGGATTTTCTGGCATTGTCAATGACAGATTGATGGTATTCATAAGAACCGTGGGAAAAGTTCATTCTAACAATGTTTAAACCTGCTTTTCTCAATTTGACCAAGACATCGACGTTGTTAGTTTTAGGACCAATAGTACCAATGATTGAGGATCTTCTTAAATATTTGTGAGGGGTTTGTTCAACGTTCAAGTTGGATAACCAAGATAATGAGGAATGGGACATGGTGAATAAATTGGATGAAAAGAGATATGAAAATTTTATAAAAGTCAAAGATAAATGCGAAGTGAAATTTGTGTTGCTTTATTAACAAAAAAATAATTTTTACTTTCGGCTCACTGTAATACGATAACTGAACAAGCGTCAAACCACCACCTGTCTCTCCTCCGCCAGAAGTCATACCACGCAGGTCATATGACCGCAACACGGATCCATCTCCATAGTGGAATTACACTTATTTATCAGTCGGTATTTGAGCACTCAATGGCATCTATACCAAGCGAACGGTAAGGGGGGAAGGGGTATTATAGATTGTACATGTAGCACATTGTATCTTTTGTCAAATCCCCATCATCCGAAAAGTATAAGAATTTACAATTTATATTTATCAATTGTCAGGCAATCAGTGTACCACCAATTGATCAGTTTGTCTTGATTGATCTGCTCATCACGATAACAAAAGATTAAAACAAAAATAAAAATAAAAAATAATTTCGGAGTTTTTCCAACCAAACTTCGATAGTTCCCTTTTGGGAAAGGAAGGTAGAAAAAAAGGTGTGCGTTTTTTCTGTGCCCCACCACAAAAACGTTGGGCTAAAAGCGCTTCCATAGGTTATCGTTCCGGCTTGTATTAGATATTATTTCCGTCGGTTCGTTTTTCGTGCTTGTTGGCAGAAGTATTTGGCTTACTGATTAGAACACTTTCCAAAACCTCCACTCACCACCTACATCGGTGACACAATAACTCTCAACAATCTCAAATGTCGAAGAGCTCTGTTCTGGCATGTACATGAACATTTCTCACCAAGCATGTTCAACTTCATGTTAATTTAGTTCTTATTCGCTTGTAAAAAGGTTCCAACAATCAATATGCATTGGAACCATGAATCTTAGTATCCATTCAATAAAACAACCCCGAATTATTTAAGAAACGTTCCCCAATTGCAAGTATTGTAACTCCGTTTTTTTATCACTCAGCTTCAATATTGATTTGTACAAGCAAAGTTCGCTTTATTGAAGAGTGGCTCGCGTTGAGTTACGTTTTTTGGTAAACATTGATATTTCTCACAGTTTTACAATCTAATTGCGAAAACATGTCAAAAGATTATACAACCCCTGAAGGTGGGGAGTGAGTGGAGTTAACAAATACGCATTTAATATACAATCAAATTGGTTTAGCTGAAATACAAAACCTTTTGGTGTACACAGTGCGTAATGGAGCAACACAGCCAGTGTATAGCCAATTAATCAAGTGGCTTCAATAACACCCTCGACAGAACCTTGTTGCAACACCTTTCAAAGCTGAACCTGTTGAATCAGTACCCTTCAAACCAAGACAACTACCAGTTTGGTGTAATTGTAAACAAACGAGCTGGTGGTGTAAAATGTTGTATCAGAGGATGTATGGTGAAATAGATAATATATTAGCTGAACCTATACAAACTATGTATTCAACCATCAATAAGCTACCGTATTTTTTGGCCCGTGGTGCTGGAAGTCTTGTCCAAATAATTTAAATAATCATGTAGCCTTTCATCAAATGATTTGTTATAATAGTCTATATTCTCTTTACCTAATGGATAATTGATTTTACTGTGATCCGATTGTTTCATGTTATCACTGTCTTTGTGAACTTTAAACTTTCGATGGTCTGCCATTTTGTACCGACGAATTCCATGATTTTTGCAGCTATTTGTATCGATCCACAATTACTTCTACGACATTCCCCTTCCCCCAAGTGTTCTGACCAACTAGTTAGATCCTGAATCCTGATCCTAAATCCTGAATCCTAAATCCTGAATCCTGATTCCTGATTATTGCATTGGCTCATAGGACGGGTGCGCTGTGTCGCAAGTTTGCCCTGTTTGTTCAAATTCAAAATACAAGCGACATTGGTGCGAATCATTGATAACGACAGCCTGGAAAACGTCTCAATTGTCACATTTAATTGTCTCGTTTTATATTGCCTGTGACGCGACAAAAATCTCAGCTACCAGTATTACTCCACCATGGTTGTGCCGATCGTAGTTGGACTAGGAGCCACCATACTTGCCTTGACAACAAAAATAACAATATCAACATATAGACAATTTCTACATTTAACACCAGCCATGATTGCCACATTAAACAACATCAAATTGATTAATTTCGATGACAAATTCTCCGTCAGCAAACAAGATCCCAATTACCATCACTACAAATTCCTAACGTCAAAGTACCCCAACAAACCATTCTCAACCCCAATGACAGAGCAAGAGGCGTTGTTGATTTTAGGCATAGAAGGGGACGATATTTTGAATGTCGACAAGCAAATGGTTCGTGATCGATATAGAAAACTAATGATTTTAAACCATCCTGATAAAAACGGTAGTTTGTACGTGTCGCAGAAAATCAACGAAGCAAAAGATATCCTAGATAAGAGTTATATGATGAAGAGGTAAACGATAAGTTGATGAACTTGTACATAGACAATTAGAAATGCATCTACAGTTGATTGAAAAAAAAAACAGATTTTTTATTTTTATAAATGATAATAACGAAAGTGGGGGTTAAACATAGCTGGGTATGTTTGTTCACATAATAGTGCAGCTGGAACCGATCCAACCATTACCAGTGTCAACAACAACGTTGTCTTTTGAACCATCTTTTTTTGAAGAAGCGTTTGAGGATTTTTGAGCAGCCATTTTTAATTGATTTGATGATGACAATTGATGGGAAATATCCTTGAATTTATACAGTTTTTCAACGACACGATGAAATCAATGTTATAATTAAAAGTAGAGCTTCCCTAGAGATAATTCTTGACTAGCGTGTTGTTTGATTGAATTGGGTAATTTATTTTCTGGTTGCAAAATCAATTTCCATATTTGTCGTTGACAATGAGAAATTGCGCCAAAAGCTTGTGAACAATTATCACATCTAAACTTGCACTATCGAGGATGCAAAGCGAGGAAAATTCAAATAGTGATTAGTATGCAAAAGATTTGTAGTCTCGTATATTGCAAATTTATGGGACAAAAGTACAGGGAGACCATGGACCACATGAGACGAACATTTCTGAAATATGCGTCGCTGAAAGACCTTGGTCACATAGATTGCTTATCATATTCAGATAAAGAATTGTTTATTTAACTAATACCAATTTGGATTGACAAAGTTATTATATCGAATTGAGAGATGAGCTGAATTCTACGTGGTTTTTGTCTGGGGTAACCCGTTTTTTTTGTATTTTTTGATTTTATATAAAGTAATTAAACTAACAACGATGAAGAAGAGCAAACATTGATTGAATCAACTCACATAATAGTACAGCTTGAACCAATCCAACCGTTACCAGTGTTGACAACAACATTGTCTTTAGAACCGTCTTTTTTAGATGAAGCGTTGTTTGATGAGTTTTGAGCAGCCATTGTGAATTTGAATATTTGATGATGGCTAAATCATGAATTTTTACAAGTTTATATACTTTTTAGACCAGAGTATTTGTTCAAATAGAGTCGCTTTTTTACTAGAGTATTTAATGCCTAAATTGTACATAGTCGCTTGAAAATTGTTGCAAAAAAAATTTCCCTTTTTGTCATTTACAATAAAAAACAAACACTAGTATTACATCTAACTTTACATAAGTACGAAGCTCAACATTTCTTTAAAGCATATGGATTGAGACTTCTAACCATGCATGTATAATTGTGTTGAAACTCGTAATACTTTAGTAATGCAAATTAAGTTCACTGTGAATACGCTCTCCACAAATAGTAAAACCATGCTTGTAAGAGAAGCCCATTAACTAAGCTCGTATAAATGCTTTAGCTGCAATTAAACTAGCACTTTTTTAAACACAACAAATCACAATTTTGACATTTCTCATTTTAGAATATACAGTAAGTCTACTGAAATCTCGCGTTCTTAGGTTTTTGCGATAAATATCACCTTTAAACATCATTTGACGCGCAATGGACGTACCAGCTAGTAAAGCTCTTAAAGCAGTAAATTATAAGAATAAACTATTAAAGAAAAACGGAAAAGTTACAAACAAATTGCAGCTGAATTTGGAATTACTACAGCAATCTTACAAAGACAAAGAATAGGATGGAATTGAAGAAATGGATGGTCGATAATATAAACTCATTTAGGCAAGTCACACGTAATTCTGTGATTGAAAAGGCTAATAGAATTTTGGCGTCTATGAATGAAAACACAAAAGTCGGTGTTAGTTGGTACCACAACTTTATTAAAAGATCCGAAATACTTAAATATTGCAGCGCAGTCAAATTAGATAAGTCTAGATCAAATTCAGTAGATGAAGATTCAACATTTTTAAATAGATTTAAAGATTTGAAAATTCGGTACGATTTTACAGCAAATCATATTTATAATATGAACGAGACATCCTTAGTATTCGGCACCTTCGTCTCGCATTGTTTTAGCTTCTCTCCAAGGTTGTGAATTCTTACCAAAAATTCACGTTTTTCGAGTCTGAAAGTTCTTTTCAAAATTTCATCTCTATTTCGTAGTTTTTCCCCTTTAAACAACTTACTGCTCAAAACCTTTTCAACCAAAAATGGTATCATACCACTTGCTTTCCACCCAGCTTTCGCCGTTTCTTTTGATGTTCCTGACTTTCTAGTTTTTGAATATACGTCAGTGAACAATTTTTTTGTTATTTTAGTGTCTTCTACATCCTTTAAAATACTTCTTTTCTCCACAATCAAATCAAAGTATTTCAAAAAAATGAGAAGTACTTTAGAGGGTATAGTAGACCCTAAAATATCAAAAAAATTGCTGAAGTAGATGGGCTGCGTTGGGTGGGAGGTATAACAAGACCACCCTGGACTCCTCGCAGATTGTTAGGAACTCTTGTGAGTGATGAGTAGTATGATTATCAAGAACAAGCACACAATATCCCTCATTATTTATTTCAGCTTCCCTTGAAAACACCTTATTTAACAATTCTACAGTTAACCTCCCAGTCACCCAACTTTTGTTAAACACCACAGTACGCGCTTTGACGCCAGTTTCTTCACCAGCATGATTGTTCAAGTTTTTTTTGCCTTCAAAAATAGCAAAAAAATACAAGAATATGCACGAGGCACTAATGCATTCTGTTTCTTAGCAGTTTTAACAACAACTTTTCAAAGTGAGCTTGAGCTCTCGTGCCGATCAAGGGTATCTCAAAATATTCTTTGCATCAAAATCATACCTAATTTCTAAGTCTTTAAACCTGTTTAAAAACGCCTCGTGTCTTCATCTACCGAATCTGATCTAGACTTATCTAATTTCACCGCACCGCAATATTTGAAGTTTTTTGCTTCTTTGAAATACATTCGATATTAACTATTGCCCACTCTTGTATTTTCTTTCATTGACGCCAAAACTCTGGCCCTTTTCAAGCACGGAATTACGCGTAACTTAGATGAATGAATTCATAATTTCCATCATCCATTTCCTTAATTTCCCCTCGAAGCAGGTAGTTTTGTTCTGTTCACTCCACAATTTCTTCCTCTCTGTAATGTTGATAAAAAAATTCCAGATTCAGCCGCAATTTGTTTGCAACTTTCCCTTTTTTTCTTTATGAAATTTATTCTGACCTTTCACTACTTTGAATACTCGACTCGCCGGACTTAAATGAATGTCAACATGCGCCTCAAATGATGTTTAAAAGTGATATTTAGTGCCAAAGTCTGAAAAAAAGACCAAATTTTTAAGGACGAGAAACTCCAGGAGTGCACGACTTATTAACTTACCTCAGTAGAACACTTTGTCCAAAGGAGAATAAGGGAAAAACGGAATTATAACTGTTTTAAGTAACAGCTTGCGAAATTTATTACTGCAAAAAAGGTCTTTTCTAGAAAATTGGTCGTTAGACTCATGTGAACAAAGTGTCCTATTGATGATACATGATAGCAGTCGGTCAAAAAATAAGAATCAGCGTAGCATATTTAGTAAATAGGTAAAAATTTTAGCAAAGAAATTATTATCAACGATGTCTTGCGTTTTTTTTGAGAATATTAACTTATATATTTTCAACTTTATATTGAACTGTAAAAATGAACTAATATAACATTAATAGAATATTAACTTGGATGATTATTTCACATGATGGTGCAACTGGAGCTAATCCAAATTTCAGTGTTAACAACAACGTCGAGACGTTTTCTGAAAATGTATGCTCAAAACTCAAATTCACCATCTCACATACGTTTCTGAAGTAAAACTTCTATGGTATTAAGCTCATGCGTATGAGTTGTTGGAAAGCTGTTGCAATACTTTATTCTCCACTTGTTATTTATTAGAATTTATAATCTTGTACCTAAACTTGCGTCTAATGTGGGTATTTAAACCTCAAATTGAAAAGAGTGATATAATTCTTGCTTAAATAGATTGTACATTTACTTATAAACGAAAACCTTTGACAATTTCTTTCTCAAACAACATGGATTTTTTTCAATTATGCGAATGGATTTTTGAGTCCTACCAAAGGGTGTTTGAGGCAATAGTAGCACCACCGATGATACTAACAGCAATATCAGTAATACTACTAGCACTAATAATGACCATAGTATTTTCGATAGGAGCAATGACAATGCTAATAATGGGAGTACTGCAGGCAATACAGGAAAGTATACTGGTAATTGCAGAGCTGATACGTTTGATAATCTCGGCCCTATTCTCGATGCCAATAGAGCTAATTTTAGTTTTGCTGATTGCCCTTTTATTGAGACTGCCTCAGGCTCGTCGTCTGCTTATGAACTGTCTGTTCAGCGATGTTCATCCTCTAGTGGTTCAATATGCCCACTATCTCAAGCTTCATCTGGTGAGAATTTACAAAGATTACATACTAAGAGTAGCCCGAGAATGGACAAGGTTTCGTGTTCATATTCTGAGACTCGTGTTAAAAGTCTTGGGATCGATATGACAGCGATCTACCTAAGATAAATTAGTATTTTATACAAAGAATCGAACAGGAGATAGTCGAGCTGTTACGAATAAGAAACAGAGTATAAACTGTTTTACTACATTGAACAAGGCAGATCTATCAAAATTATTGCGTAGTGTAGTTAAAATGTTCAAAAATTGTGTAGCGTCTAACTTTATCCAAGAATGTACATCAAAAATCACAGGTCAGAGCTCTAAATTTAGCAAAAGCTACATTTAAATTAGATGACTACATTTTCTGATCCAGGATTCCGAACGGAGAAGATAATCTAGGACGCTGGGCAAGGGAGTCTACAAGTTTGAATATTTGAAAATCTAGTTTGTATTTTCGAAATTTTATAAAGATATTAAAAGCAACCTGATTAAGTGTGAAGCTAAACAATTAGGTTCATTTACATAATAGTACAACTTGAACCAATCCAACCGTTACCAGTGTTGACAACAACATTGTCTTTAGAACCGTCTTTTTTAGAAGAAGCGTTGTTTGATGAGTTTTGAGCAGCCATTATAAATTTAAATATTTGATGATAGCTAAAACTGTGATTTTTTGCTAGTTTATATACTTTTTAAACCAGAGTATTTATTTAAATAGAGTCGCTTTTTTACTGTATCAGTTTGTACATAAGTCGCTTAAAAAATGTTGCAAAATTATTACCGCTTTTGTCACTGACAATAGAAATTGAAACACTAGTATATTACATCTAAATATGCTTTACATAAGTACGAGAACTCAACAATTCTTTAAACATTATATTTAATTTATGTATTTGTAATATTTTCTTACGGATTGCGACTCTCTAACATGTGTTAATATAGAATAATATCACAAAGATAATGTATAAGCATAGATCAGATAAGTTATTCCCGCAAACGTGAATACTTATTGCTAACAAAATTTTGTTCAGTGCCTCCAAGGCTATGTGTCATGTAATCCATTGTTTATCTTTTCTTTCTTGTCTTAGATGCTGTTGTCAAATAAAGTGATATCTGATATCGATATGCTTAGTTTTTTGATGATGAACTGAATGTCACAGATCCATTGTTGGAAAGTTGCTACTTGGGTTACAGGCAAACTTGTATTGAAACCTGTGAACATATAGTAATGCAAGCTAGATCGGCAACTAATACACTCTCCACGAGTAGACAAAGAAATAAAAGCATGGTATCGGTATCAAAAGAAGCGTTACTACATAAATACTTTGGCTATAATTGGTGAAGCATTTAATTCAATCAACTTCAACATGTTCTGATTTTGAATATACGGTTTTGATCACAAGATAACGGAGAAAGCAGTTTGCTAAAATACTATAATCAGAGTAATAGAATGAGTAAATTAATTTGAGTTTTCAATTATTGTCATCGATATTCTACATTGCAGTTTATTCAAAAATTATATATTTTCAACTATATAAAAATGTTAATTTCAGCAACGACATAGAACAACAGTTTGACTTAAATGGATATCTCACATGATGGTGCAACTGGAGCCAATCCAACCACGACCAGTGTTAACAACGACGTTGTCTTTTGAGCCATCGTTTTTAGAAGCATTGTTTGAAGAAGTTTGAGCAGCCATTTTTAGTTTGTTATTTGATAATCCTGAGCTAAAGAAATTACTCTCTATTTATATACCAATTTCTAGCACAAGTATGCTCAAATGGTCACTGGCTAAATTACTGACTTTAGACATGATGGTTGAAGCTGCGAAAAATAATTCCGTTTTTGTTGTTGACAATTGCAAATCTGAAACAATATTTTTTGCACCCAAACTTGCGTGATTCGTAAATGCGAAACCTGACCCATAGAGAATGCAGCATGAACAATTTTGATCACAAAAGTTTTACATTTTAAGCAAGCACGCTTTTATAAAGTTATCAGGGTGGAGTGTAGATGATGATATGGCGTCTATCTGAACAAAAAATGTCCATTGATAGAAAAGGGGTGGGGCATTGGATTGAATACAAGCTACATTAGAATTACATTAGAATTGAATAATTTAATCTTTCAATTTAAATATTCTACTGAATGAAATTTTTTATACCCCGAATGAGTTCAAATGTTTAAGAAAATTCATATACAATGGTATAGATTTTGCGAAGTTTTTGAACTCAACTATATGAAGTGTCAAGCCAAACAACAACATTGATTATATGAAGTTGCAATTTAAATCAAATAGACCTTTGGTAAGTACCAACAATAATATATAAATTGAGAAGTTGTTCACGGGCCGCCTTTTTGGAAAACAAAGTGGAGGGTATTTTGAACACCCAATTCAAATTTGCAAATGGATAAAAATGAAAGCTTTAAACTCTTATCAATCCACTCTTACAAAACCAATAGAGTTTATTTATAGTCTTGAGTAAGTGTACAAAATTTATGCATGAGTCACTCAACAATTGCAGCAACACTTCTTTCCTTATCTGTCATTGATTGGCCTCTAGTATTTGTACTTAAACTTGCGTATAATTAAACACTTAAACATCGCATTTAAAAAGTTGGAATGTGATTATCTAAGTAATCTGCAATACATTCAGTCTTACATATCCAATTATTGATTAAACTTTTAAATTCCAATTTTCTTTTTCAAATCATCATGGATGCTTTGCGAACTAGCGTATACATTCTCGAGCACTCTCCAACAGTGTTTGAACTAATTCTATTACCAGTGCCAATACTCACAGCATTATGTTTGATGCTACTAGCAACAGCAATACTCATTGTATTCCTGATGGTAGTACTGGGAATGCTAATAATGGCAATAGATAAAATAGTACAAGCACTTATACTTGCAATCCTGGAGTTGATAGGACCAATACTGATGGATTTTGGTGTGATACCGATAAAAACAATCTTGGTGTGGGTGGTCGCCCTTTTATTGAGGTTTCCGCTGGTTCGTCGTTCACTCATGAACTTTTCAGCAATGTTTATCTCTTAGTGGTTCCATACATCCACCATCCCAAATAAAATGAAATATTAAAAAAAAAACATGCTTCAACTAGCAAGGATATTGACACAAATGAATTATAATCTAGACTTGTATGAGAAGCGTTAGGATTAACGGATGTGTACAGAAAGACAGAATCAGTGCCTTTATACAAAGAATAAAACTGGAGTGGTCCGGCAAGTACAAATAAACTACAGGTGTTGACTTTTAATCAAAGCAAATACAGCAATTATTATCGCGGAGTGTAGCAAAGGTGCTTCAAAATGGTACAGCGTCTAGCTTAAATAAAAAATGTACATTTAAAGCCATAGGGCAAGACTTTAAAACTAGTAAAAGCTGTACTTGTATTAAATAACTGTGCTTTTAGTTCTTTGAATAGAGTAAAAGATACAGGACACTAAATATGCAATCTACACGTTCATATGTTTGAAAAGCTAATTGTATATTTTCAAAATTTTATGAAGATATAATAGGCAAGGTAAGAAAGTACCTGACGGATACACCAGCTTTGTTTACATGATAGTACAACTTGAACCAATCCAACCGTTACCAGTGTTGACAACAACATTGTCTTTAGAACCGTCTTTTTTAGATGAAGCGTTGTTTGATGAGTTTTGAGCAGCCATTGTGAATTTGAATACTTGATGATAACTAAAACTCTGAATTCTCACCAGTTTATATACTCTTTTAAAGTGGAGGCAATTTCTCAGAGTGATTGTTCAATTGATCATTTTTAACATGCTAAAAAATGCTGCAAAAAGAATTCCCGTTTTTGTCGTTGACAATTGAAATCTGAAACACTTGTTTTTTGCATCCAAACTTGCGTCAAATGTGGACACAAAGCAGAGATGAAAATAGAAAAAAAATCGAACTAACTTCAACTTTCGTACAATGTTTTAAAAATTCGTTATCCGGTCTGATCGTACAATGGAGTTGCTGCTCGTTTCTACACCGGTCAGCCTACAAGATAAAATGTTACTCGAGGACAAAGAGTAGGTAACCGAGCTTGATGCAATCTGCATAGAAGAAAAGATTTAATATTATTAATTGCGTCAGTAGTTTCGAAGAATGTTAGATATGCAATCTACAAGTTTAGTGTTTGGGAGAACCCGATTTTTTGTATTTTTGAGTTTTTATATAATTATTGAAAATTGTTTAGCAAAACTAGCAGTAGATTTCTTTACATGATGGTACAACTTGAACCAATCCAACCACGACCAGTATTAACAACAACGTTGTCTTTAGAACCGTCTTTTTTTGAAGAAGCGTTATTTGAAGAATTTTGAGCAGCCATTTTAAATTTGTTATTTGATGAGGATCAAGACTTTGAATTCTCACCAGTTTATATACCTATTTAAAGTGGAGGCAGTTTCATAAAAATATTATTCAAGTGGTTAGTGCTCAGTTTGTTTGAAAATGCTGCAAAAAAAATTTCCGCTTTTGTAGTTGACAATTGAAACCTGAAATTTTTGCATTTAAAGTTGCGTGAATCTTAAATACGAGACTCTATTTATGCATGGCGATTTTTGTCCCAAAAGTATTAAGACCATAGGGCATACTGGAGGTATTGCACTAAATCGATAATGATCGAAATATACTTAAAAATCTCAGCTGGTAGACCTCTCTGAAAAACTTGATTGTCTAATCGTTTTTCATAATACACAGGGAGACAAAAACTAGAAAAAGACTAGCATAATAAAATTTAACTTATATTTTAATTCCAAACCAATTATTAAGAACAATTCACTGTAAATTCCACCTGATACGAAAATTTATAGGTAGAATCAAACATGTTGATACAGCGTGATGGTCATAAACTTTTAGAAAAGAGAGGCTGAGAGATATAACACAATCAAATTGACGCTGATATATTAAAACATTCATGCTTATAAAAGTTGAACCTTTTTATTCTGAGACGCAGTTTCCTACTGCCATTGACAACAATAAATCTATGTTTCGTGGATTGGAATATGAATCAGGTAGCGCTATAGATATCATTCAATGAAATCTTGGCCAAATATTTATAATCAACGCAAAGTGCTCTAATTAATGTTACTCAAACCAGCTGCTATAATTTAAAAATATTTGTTGAAAACTGGCGGTCAACAATTTTTGTTGCTTTAAAATTTTTTTGAAACCAGGATATGGATGTAGAACATTGTCTCAAAACGAACTAATCTCAGCCGCACCAAGTAGCGTTAGTAGAATAATTTACTGAAAGAGAAATTACGCGGCTCTAGTTTTGATTTATTTCGCAGCATCAATTTAGAACATCAATGAGCACTCAATCAACTGAACTTCTACGTTTATTCTACAAACATCCAAATTTGAAGCAATTTTATTTAAAGCTGTCAAAGTCAAAAAAGTTTTCTTGGACGAAAGTAAAAACGACTCTGATTATTACTAGTTCATTTTAAGAATACTCTTAATCTTTTCATCTGGATTCTGTTACTGTAATGAAAGTGAATTGTTACATAATTTAAGTCTAATTTCTTAATTATACATTTATTAATGTCCGTTTCCATTCATCATTTCCCCATTCATTTGTTCTTGTTGAGCCTTTTCCTTGCCACCTTCGAAATTCTCTCTTACTCTCAAATAATGTTGTAATTCCTCTGCTGACACCGAAGGTATCAAATCTTGCTGGGCTTTCACGAAATCCTCCATTTTGACAACCACGGTCGTGTCCTGTTTAGTCGCTATGTTATCGAACCACCATCTGGTGTTGACCTCATCTTTACCTTGTGTTTTCATCTGGTAGTTGTAGTCTTTTATTTTGCCATCCACTTCATTTGCAATTCTCGTCATTGCGTTCAACATTGAATCGGAGCACAACGCATAGAAATCAGCTCCTGTGTATGTGAATGAACATTTCTCAGCAATGGCATCCAAATTGACCTGATCATCCAATTGGAACTTTCTGGTCAATGCTTCGAGGATCTTGGTTTGCTTGTCGTTGGTGTCGGAAATACCCAAATACAACATCTTATCAAATCTACCTGGTCTCAATAAGGCTTCGTCTAACAAGTCAGGTCTGTTGGTAGCTCCAACTACAAACACTCCGTCCCCGCCTTCACTACTCATACCGTCTAATTCAGCTAACAATTGAGACACGATTCTGTCCATGACCCCACCAGAATCACCCTGGTTTCCTCTTTTTGGTGCCACTGAATCTAATTCATCAAAGAAAATGACACATGGCTTTGCGTCTCGGGCTCTTTGGAACACTCTTCGAACGTTTGCTTCGGACTCACCAATGTACATGTTCAACAACTCGGGTCCCTTGACTGAGAAGAAATTCAATGAGAAATTGGTGGCTATCGCTTTCGCCAATAGCGTTTTCCCTGTACCCGGAGGGCCATAGAATAAAATCCCACTTCTTTTCTTGAGTCCATTGTTGAACAACTCTGGATGTTTCAATGGCATGTCAATTGTATCTAAGATCTCGTCTTTGACCAAGTCCAAACCTCCGATATCCTCCCATTTCACATTGGGTATTCTTGGCGCACCTATGGAATCACTGAATTGATTTCTAGCCTCGTTGATTGCAGAATTAAAATCCTCGGGGATCCATGTTATTACACCACCGTTTCCGACATTTACGAGTGTATCAATATCAATTTGACACTCCTTGGAAAGCTTGTGTAACCTTTTGATTGCCAATTTCTTTGATTTTTTAATTATGGATATCAAATCCCTAGGTGTCAACCCTGCTGATTGTAATGCTAAGTTTTTATGGTTTATATCTTTACGAATCATAAATGGGTATGAATTGAGATCGCCATTGATGACTACTTTTGAACCTTCGTTTTTAATCAAGTATTGAAAAATCTCCAATCTCTCGTTTTCAGTAGGCACAGTAAATTCAAATGTAAATTTTATCAATGATTTGAGATTGTCATTCAATTTATCGTAATCATTACAACTCATGACTATGACTAAATTGGAGTAATTTTCAAGGTACTCATTTAATGTTTGTATTATTTTCAATGACAACGAAGTAAATATAGTGGAGTTCTGGTCGTTCTCGTCTGTTTTCGGACACAAATTTTCGATATGTTTGAGATAAATCAAGTTCAATGACGATTTGTTAGGAACGTTTGCGATGAATTTATCAATTTTACCTGTCAACAATCCAATTGTTTTCAACTCTTGTCCTGGATTCAACAAATCAAAACAATCCAATTCTATAAGATTCAACCCCATTTCATTACATACATTACGAACTAATGTAGTTTTACCAATACCTCTACTCATCGAAGACAATAAAATCGAAGTTTTCAAATTAATTTTAGATGTTAAACAAGTTTTCAAAGTCTTTTTGAAATCTTGAGCATATTTAAACTCATTTGATCGACAGTAGTTGAAAATAGGCGGTAAATGCAAATATTGATGCCAATTCGTGAATTCATTTTGTGGCAACCGAATACTCTCTACTCCAGATGATACAAGCAATGTTTTATTAGGATCGAGTAGAAACTGATTTGTCCCTATTTCATTCTTTCCTTTCGCATCTGTAATTTTGAACCACGCTACAACATCCGGATTACCAATAGGTATCACATCTATATTGTCTTGATCAATTTCTTCTGTATTGTTTGAATTCTCTTCGTTTTCAGTCAAATTATCAAACATGGTTTTGGATAACAAAGAATCAATGGTTACTGGGATAAAATCTCCTTGTTTCACACATTTTAGTTGGTTCGTTAATATAGATTTGAGACTTGAAAATAAATTTTTCTGATATGTTTTATCCATTGTTATTTGTGAACAAACCCTCGTTATCGTAACAGACTCCGCAATTGGTAATAAATTTGAGATTGAATTTTCGTTTAATTCGATTGATTGAAATTCAATTTTAGAATCTTGATTCAAATTCAAATTAATTAATAATATAGGTGATAAATACACAGTTCCATTTTTGAAATTCTTTTGCGGTTCGGTGAACGTGAAGATTCTAACTAGCACGGTTTCGTTTTCAGTTTTAAGTTTTATTAAATCTCCATTGAACACGGGAAAATTAAATTTGACAAAATCATTGTTGTTTATAAATACAAACAAATCGTGATCATCTTTTGACCATTTTTTTGGTAAATTTTCACTTTTAAATGGTTCTGGTAAAGGAGCAACGTGAAATTTTTTAGTAGTACTTGGCTGATGAAACTTATCAAATTGTAAACTAGATGATAAATAAGATGAAATTTCGAGGTCTTCATCTTCAAAATCGTCATCATAGGTCACTTCTCTTTCTTCTTGATGTATTAAAACGATATTTGTATCTGAATCAATTCTGCCTTGGGTTATTGGTTCACACAAATCTACTTTCCCGTTGATTAATCGAATTACATCTCCCTCATTAACAATATTGTCATTGTGAGTTGTGAATTGAGTTAAAAACTGTTGTTTAATGCTTTGTTGCAGTTTTTGATGTAATAAATTATAAATTTCAGTGGGCACCGATATAAACACTTGTTTCAACAAGGGAATATCATCAAAATTAATAGACTTTATCATTGCTTCATTTAATGTTAACAGGTCTATATTAAAGTTGGATAATAAATTTGTGTTATTGATTAAATTAATTGAATTTGTTGATTTGTAGCTAATCTTGTTCAATTTTAAAATATGAAACTTGTTGAAATAATCGGGAGAGCCCAATAGTTTTATCAAAACAAATTTGTTTTCAATATCATGGATAGGAAACTGGAAATTTTCATCATTTTCAAAAGGGTATATAGTCTTGAAAATATCGATTGATATTTCTAAAACGTCATTTTCGTTTGAATAAGGGTCATTTGTGATTGTTAAATTCGATACAGTTGAGACCGATTCCGACTTTGTTTCTTTACTACCATTCATGTTATTAATCACTGATGGCATAATTATTTTGGAGGTCAAAATGAAAGTGTTCTTGAATGTTGGAGAAAAAAAAAGATTGATCCGCTGGAACGAGAGCGAGTATTTTTGGTACCGTTTCGTCGCACAAGGCATAATGTGGGGAAGAACTACCACATGTGACAGACAAGTCAACCTACAATACCAACTTCGGAATCAAATGTTGATAAAATTACAGCGGTTTTGGTTTGACCTTTGTATCAGAATTCCTAAATTAAGATTACTCTATTGTAGTCAAATGTCCATGGTGTGAATATTCACTTACGTGCAACAACCGTAATTCGCGAGTGAAAAATCTAAAATCTCATCTAATATTTTTCAACTCTTCACCACATTACTCTTTTCACAAGTATGTTGATTTATTTGAAATGATGATATTTTTTTATTTTTATACCAAATGAAGAGCTGTTATATTTACGGTACCATCGTTTTGACGGTATCTTAATTGCCATGATATGGTATTATAGTCATAGTTACACTGATTTCAATTCAATTGATCATCTACTAACTTAACAGTTTTTAATACTATTTTGTACAGTAATATATGAACAATATACCGTCAACAATTGACTTTTCTTCTCTATTGTAAATAAATAAGTGAATCATTCTACAATTGGCTTTTCTATTCTATTGTAGATAAATAGACGAATCATTCTTTAATTGGCCTTTTTTTCCTATTATAATGCTTTTTTTTTATTATTGTACAAAACTACTTAACCCATAATTTAGACTAGTTTATTCTTCGTCTTCAACAACAACGGTGTGTAAACCTTTAGCTGATGGAACAATTACTGGTTCAACGTAAGCAAATAATTTTTCTTTAGCACTTTCTTCGTCATTTCTTTTTCTTGAAATTCTTAATCTTAATCTGTGTTCAACACCTTGGACACCTCTTTTCCAAACGGCAACGTTTAATTTTGGGTCTAATCTGACATCTGAAGTACCCATGTGTAAAGTGGCAAATTTTCTAATTTCTTTCATAGCTTTTGGAGCTCTCTTTTTGAAATGAACACCATGTAACTAAAAATCAAAGTTAGTAACTGAAACAAAAATAAGTATCCTCGTAACCCCGGATTCGCAACGTTGTGCAAAATAAAAGTTCAATTCTTCATTAATGGTACTTTCTCGTCGTTGATAAATCAGGATATGTAAGAATATAAGTAATCATCTGATGTGAAACTTTTATCATTTGTATTGTTCGTAGGGTTGATGAAAGGTGAATTATCGGTAACATACTCTTTTATGTAAGTTGATGGTATATTCTCTGGTGACAACGTCTTGTAAAGCCATTATGGATATAGTTGGTTATTGAAACTTGGATTAAAATGGGTTTAAAATTATATGGATAAATTTTTTTTCACTGTGTATGCAGCAGACTGTGCGCGGTGAATAGTAGTAAATGTTTTGTGACAGAAAAATAAAGTGTGCATATCACGTGAATTATATATTTTACATATAAAACATAGGGCTACAGGTATGTTGCTATTCCAATCCAAATACTTTTGTTGTATAATTACACCATTTATAATCTATCAACTGACAACACCTTGATAGTAAATCCTTGTCTTGAGTTGACTTGAGGTTTACCAATGTTAGTTTTTTATCATCATTCTCGAATTTCAAGTCTTCAAAACTGTTGCACAAGTCAAATATTCCAATCATAGTGTATATGACTCTATTTGAGATTCCATGAGAAGTAATCATATTCACTAGGTCCTTTTCAGATTCAATTGTACTTGAAGCTGAATTTATAGTCTGTATGGAATAGTTGAGACAGTTCTTAGAAAATTCATTAATGTTATTCCATTCAATTTTTGATTTGCTGTGAACCGAAATTTGTAGAATCATGTTTACCAACAATAGATTTGATTGGTAATTATCATACCCATCTTCTACATTTTTTTCTTCCAATTGATATAAAATATTGTTTAAGAATGAAAATAAACTTGGATATTGTTTATTTAACAATTGAATGATAATTACATCAAAACTCAAATTCTGACAATGCAATTTTGTTTCTAGGTTTATTTTGTCTTTCAATCGGATTTGGTAGGTCAATTTGTAAACTTCGTTGATGTAGATTTGATTAGGTAGATTTTTCAATCGTAATAATAAAGATAACAATTTGAAAGGTATCAAATTATTATTATTCTTGGGCAATGGATAGATATTGAACTGACCCAAGTTTGACACATTTGGATTTTCTATTTGATATAGTTTATTATTCAAATTTATTGCTTCCTTCTTGGCATATTGTAAATTATTATTGAACAAATGTAGCGTTAATCGAATATACCATAAATTCAATTGTTGTTCAATCGAGGAATTGCAAAACTTCAACAAATAAAAAGATTGATCTATTAAATCCAAATACCCAGCACCATTATTTATATTTTCATAAAATTGATCTAAGTTGATTTCCGAAGTTTGTTTAGTAGGTAATTTCAAAAACAAAGAATCATTTGATAACATATTTGATAATCACTAGAAAAAAACAACCATGTCAAATACTCACTCAAATCTACTACAACAAGCTAAACAAACACAGATTGATGATTTGAAGCAATCTCAAGTATACTCAAAACAATTGGCCGCACTACTAGATGTGATTGTGCAAAATTATTCCAATGAAAACTCATCATTGATCGATAAAATAACCACAATTCATCAATTAAATGATGAAATTGACTTCCAATTAAATGAAAATATAGCGAGAAATTATCATCATTTGATGAAGTCAAAGGCAAGATTACAGAAAATAATACGGTCTTGTGATAACCACGTACGAGATATAACTGATTTACAAAGTCGTCTGGAGTTGATTGATCAGGATTTAAGAATATTAGAAAATACATTAAAATTAATAAAGAAGTAACTAATTTCAAGGTAAACCTTTAGCGGCTCTTTCCCATTTTTCTTCCGCTATCCAACCGCTGTTTATAATCTTGACCAAGTCAGATAAATTTATATGTTTGTCGTCTTTGAGTACTTTATTCTTCTCGACCAAGTTTGTGTATATCTTGACATAGTTTTCTTTTGGTATATAGTCTATATTTGTAGATCTCAATCTTGTTTCAACTTTGTCGTAATCGTTACATGTTAACCATTTATTTCTTCGATATTCCCATAATGTATTGCCGACATTCAAATCATTATTACTGATGTTTTTCTCAAACTCTCGACGTAAATCAGTAAAATTTATATCATTAAAGTTTATTTCATTAGCAGAAGACACTGCAGTGTCCTCGTCTTCATCGTCAAATTCGTTATAAGTGTAATTTTGGTTTCTAATAACATCCTGTAATGTTAGCCTGGTAGTGCTTTTATTGTAATTATGATCACTTTGCATTGTAGTTGTACTATTGTTCTTGCAGTGTATGGATAAATTTTTTTCTTCAAATGCTGGTGAGTCTTGGAATATTTCATTTATGGAGTCATCATCGTCATTTAATATATCATCAGAAAAATGTTTGACTTTTGCAAATAATAATGATATCTTTTTGAAAAAACCTGGGCTGTTATTGGTGCTGGATGTATTGCTCTTTGTAGATACGAAGGATGATTTCAAATTCAGAATAGATTGAGATCTAGGTAGCTTTGAAGACTTTCTGGCCAATTTCTTGGGTGGAGAAGTAGTTGTAGTCGTAGTTGAGGAGGTTGTCAATGGAGGAGTGAACAACGGTGGAGTGCTAATGGAATTTTGTTGTTTGTTGGAAATAATCATGTATGAAGGTGGAAGACTTTGATAGTAAAAATGTTGAGGTGATTGGCTTGAATGTAACTTAAAGTGGAATTGTATATTAATTTATCACCACAAAAAGAAATTTAAGTGATTATCATCCCAAGACATTTAATTTTTATTGACTGCCACTTTACCTTTTCTTTGTATTTCTTTTTTTCTTGGCCCCAACGTCACGCCTCCAGAACCATCTCAGTCCCGCACTACAAACCAACACAATGCGTGGTTCATGTTTTTACGCCCCTCCGCTGGTGCCGAAATTTCACTTTTTTTTCGTCCACAACCCTATTGTTCGTCTTACCGCCGCATCCCCAACAGAAATACGCATTTGGTGCATCTCACAGCACAAGATCTAACCGCCCTACTATCTCAACCAATAACAAACTGGGCTCCTGTCACCTGATCACACTGAAATTATACATTTATACATAATTTACAAATTTATTCCTCCTTCTCGTACTTTTGTTTAATCTTCTTGTAAACTTCCATATCAAACTTCCATCCACCTTTGGCCTCTTGCTGCTGACTGTTCAACTTGTAGTCCTCTTCTGACTCCTTGTGACTCATTTTAAAAATATCTCTATCGTTTAAATAACTATCCCGACTCTCCCATTTGATGTTGTATACAGTGTATGATAGCCCATTGTGTTTGGACTCGTTCATCCAACTTCTTGAGTTTATTCCATTCGCATAGTATCCATAGTAATGAGGGATATTCGGGAGTAATAATATTTCAACCGACAAGTCTCCATAAACATTTGAATTATCATCAGGATGAGAGCTATTTTCATTAGAGTATGGTTTTATTATATCTCCCGTCGTCCATTTCTCATTCCAAGTCAGTAGGTCCAAATTTTCATTGAATAGACCCATGTGTACTAAAACTTCCAATAAGTTTGAATCATCGGTGTAGATCCCACTAGCTCCTCCCCATAATTCTCGTTTCAACACTTCATCATCCAAATCCTGTTGAAACTCGATTATGTGCCTATACGGAATTTTGACCTCTATTATGCTGTTTACGTATTCAAAAGTCAATGGTGGTATGAATGGAATGTATTTGGTTGTTTCGTGGGACGACAACTTCCTCTCATTGTAACGTGCTTTAATGTGATTGAATTCTTGTTGCAACTTGTGGTCTAATCCATATAATTGTTTTGTCTGTAACGTTTCCCATGTCGTGGTTGGATTATAAATTAATGTGCCTAGAAAGCGTCTCTTTAAAGAGAATTCTTTAATCAATTCTTTAATCGGTTCAAGGGTCAATTTCGGTGGAGGTCGTTTGACAAACTTAGATTTTGATTCTTTGGGATGGTGATGGTGGTGGTGATGACGATGATGGTGATGGTGATGATGGTGGTGATGATGTTGATGGTTGTTCTTGGGCAGTTTTTCCGCTTTTTCAACTGGAGTTTGTTGATGGTATTGTACAAATTGATACTGCGGTTGCTCCTTTTTTTTTTTATTTGGTGATTGATTCTCCTCTTGATTCAGTCTTTTGTTATTATCAGAAACGGTTGATTCGTTTTTGATGCTTGATTGATGAGCTACTCCCGAACCATTCCCCGACAAAGGAGCAGGGTAGGAGCTTTGTATGGGTGACAGTGATGAATTGTGTAAGTGTGCTGGTTTCTCTTGTTGTTGAGATGACAAAAATGTCAATGGAGGTAGTTTTATTCCCTCTTGTTTATCTGACATCACAATGTACGGGGATAAGATTCACTGATTTGTGCGATGAGGAAGATAAATTTTGAAACTTTAATTTAAGCTTTGCCGTTATCACAATTCAAACAATTCCAAACACATTCAAATGGAGCTAAAATTGAAGATTATGCTTGATTGAATACGATGATGAATGCTGTAATGTCTAGATCCAACTGGAAAGTGTGTGTTTATGCATATTTTTTTGTGCCAATTTCCGTCGAAAGAGCAGCTACGCACGACTATAATTTTAAAGGGTTTATGGGGGTAGTCCAAATCATTATAATCTAAACCACGCTATAGCATCTATTGCTAGATAATTTTACGATGGCTGTTGAAAATTTTAGATTAGCATATTGATACGTTTTACGTAAGGTTGATAAAGAAAGCCAGCTTTTAAAGAAAGAATAAACGATTTATTGTATATAAAACTTCGTCCTGTTTTCCGCTTTTCTTTACAAACAAACGACAACAAATTTTTAATTAAGTTAAGTCTGTCAATTAAAGGCTTTTTTGCTTTTCTATACACGTTTTTCCTAAGAATCACATTCGTGAACACAAATACTCTTTCTCTGTATCTTTACTTAAAATCTTCAGTAAAGAAATTGCGATGGTGTAGAAAATTCTTATCATCTCGGTTCATAAGCGACATTCATCATACTTTTATCAAAAGTTTTTGTAATCGTACTTAATAAATCACGTGGAAATGTTGAAATTTCAAATTTTGTCAAAATTTATTGAAGATCTTGTTCAATTAACGTAACAGCCTCGATTTTTCACATTTCCGACCTATCAAATCAAGCTCATGCTGATTTTTGATTTTCAAGAGTGTAAAAATTTGATCATATTTAATATATGTAGTACTAAAGAATCGAATGTTTCTAGCTCATACAGCGGCGTCGCATTCAATTTCTATTTCCATTCCGACTTGTATACACAACGACGCTCGGTGATGATGATACTAGGTTTAGCGTGTTCAGTTGATTCTCATAAATTAGACCATTTTCTCAAGCATTCGAATTTTCGTTAGAAATCAAGAGTAAACTACAATTATAAAATTTGCAGCAAAAAAATACGAATATAATTAATACACTGTTATTTTTATTACTACTTGACTTTTTGCAAGCACCCATAATGTATGATATCTCCTTCACTAGTCACCGTAAAGATGCTATACCCAAGCCTTTTGTTACACACAGGACATATCTGCTTACTCGAATTAATCTTGTAACTTTCATTTTGCAACACCATCAATTTTTTCTCTAAATTAATATTTCCTATCTTGTACAATTGGCTTTTAATTTGTTTGTCATGGATTTTCTTCAAATCAGTCTCAATCTGGGTAGATAGAAAATTAGAAACTTTGTTTAACTGGAATGACGACGGTAGCGCTTTCAAGATTCTAATAGTTGGAATTTTAGTTCCGTGTAAATCTAACAACTTCGATATTGAATCCTGATTCGATTTCAAGTCCATTAACAAGTCTTCAAGCAATTTGAAAAACAAATTGGATCCGTTTGTTGTGTTATTTGTTCGATTGTATATCTCCAAACAGTATTCCATGGCTGCATCCAAATCGTTCAATTGGTTAAACAACACATCTATTGATTTCTCATGTTCTTCCAATTTTTTATACGCATACGTGGTTAATCTAAGATACCTATCATCCGTGGTGGGTAATTCTTTAAGTATTGGCCATGGATCGAAAGATTGACTCGATCTTAATAAATGGTGTAATTTGACGTAGATTTCCTGGTTAAAATCTTGTTTAATCTCTTTGATGTATAATATTGCCAATTTGGTTTCAAATTTAGAATAATTTTTAGTGTTCTTCATGGACTCGAATAAATCACTATGATATACTAACCACTCCAAATACTCAATTGCTAAATCATTGTACTCTTTATTTATAAAAAATTGTAATACTTTAGAATTATCATAACTCTCACATTCAAATGAGTCGTTCATGAATATTAATCTACAATTTCTTCTACCTTGTTGAATTACCCATTGACTGTATTCAAAAATCAACAATAAATAGTCATTAGTCAATTTGTTCAAATACTTAATAGTTAATTCTGGTCCTTTCAAATAATCGTCCAATTGATTATCTTCTTCATTTGAATGAACGACATTGTCTTCTTCATGACTCAATTTGTACAACATTTCCAAAGCATCCTTATGTAAGCTTCTCGTGTAATAAAAGTCCAACAATTCTTTAATAAAGTTAGGCTGACTGGAACTTCGTTGTTGTACGTGGTTGTGTATGTTATTTAACAAGCATTCATTGACAATTCGAGAATCACAATAATTGTTAGGCAATCGAAGTAAAGGTCCCAATAACATCGGTTTACAATAAAAGTAGCATAAAAATAATGAAGTATCAATGATAGTGGCAACATCGTCAAGTTGATTCAATAACGGAGGGTATATCTCCCTCGGCCTGATCTCGACATTTTTCCACTCAATCACCGATTTATCCATGAATTTTGACAAGATTCTTCTTTGATCGGTTAAATAGATTATTAAATTGTTTACGGCTTTGAGAAACTTTCGGATATTCTGATTTTTATTCACGCTTGTCATTTTCCTCATAATGTTATTGTCAGTATCGTATTCAGACTCAGATATCGAGTTCATTTCCAAATCTTGTACAGTTATCCTCTTGACTATACTAGATGTATGTTTCCCATTTTGATCTTCATAATTTTTAGGAAACACTTGTAATTCACCGTTTAAAAAATCCGGAAACAACTTCAATACATCTTTGAATGATATCAACCATTCCGAAGCTATGTCAACTAATGATTCATGATATTTGGAGTATGATTCAAACAATAATCCCGCTTTTAAAGTGTACAAATCTCGTAGTTTCATTAGTTTATCCTTTTCGTTTGAAAATAAACCATCAGTGTTATCCAACGACGTCAATAACAAAATTGCTTTCTCTATACCCAAATACTTTAGATCATTGTATGGATTTTTATTCTGAATGTTGCTACTTTTCCCCGTAATTTTCAAGTATTGATCGATTTGTGATTCAAACGATTTCGTTTTAAACTGTAAAACATAACTGCCAGAGCCAAAACTGATTATATCCTTGTATAAGTTAAGTGGTATAATTGAAGAGTTTATTTGATGATTGAATTTCTGGATTAGGTCTCCCTTTTTAAAGTCTATGATATCAAATTTCTTTGTGTAGACAACTAGTAGATAAATTGGATATATGAACTTGATGTCAATAGGCACAGAAGACAACTTTATTGGTAAGGTTTTTAGTTCATGGTTGTCTTTGGTCAAACTTATAATCGTGGTGTCCTTGATGAGTAATAAATTATTTTGGTCAATGGGTATGGTCCAAGTCTGAGGGCCCAGAGACGATAGATTGAAGTAACTGAACGAGGTGGTATGAGTGATTTCTTCATTTATACCCAACGATGTCAAATTAAAAGTGTGGATATTTATTAGAAAGTAATCATTCACCAGCGTAACTATAATCGAATCCTTGTTATATCCATTGATCGCTCGTATCTTATCCTTTATGACTATTTCATTTATTTTATTGAATTGGAACAAATTTCGTGATTTGTTGGTTATCTGGAATATCAAAACCTTCTTCTTGTTTGAAACAATCAATAACTTTCTCTCGTCATTATCTTTTAAATACAAACTGTCCGATATTCTTAAGTCGTTTGAAAATATTTGATTTATGTGATTTCCAACAATTTCATAAATTTTGAATGAGTCCGTTGATGTAATTAGTATTATTAGTTTTTGCAATGCTGATGAAATTGGTAGTATCTTGATTGAATTTATACTTGTATTCACTTTTGTAATATTCTTGAAAGTGTTGACTAAAGAATAATGATTGTTTTCATGAAATAGAACCTTTATGTCGGTGAAAGATTTGAGTGAACGGAATGATCGATTAGATGGTTGTGGTTTATCTACTTCTTGCAATGGTATTTTAGACACAGAATATATCAACAAGTCTCCATTGTTCAATCCTAGGAATAAAAACTTTTCATTTTGCAAAATCGAGGATACTCTGCTAGTCGAGCTATTGTAATTGACAGGTATTCGTATTCGATTATTCGGCTCAATTAGATCGATATTCATAATTGCAAGCGATAGTTTTACTTTTTCGTGAAGAATTATTATTGACCACCATTTGGTAGCATTCTTATATATTTATCTATGTAACAAGGTTATCAAATTCGAACAGTATTTTGTCAAGTGGTCCAAATTCTCAGTAATATCTTCATTTGTATTGATATAAAATTCAAGTTCCGAATTCAATGATTCATTGTTTTCATACTGGTGTAGGATATCACCGTGGCATTTTAAAAACATTGTAAATAAAGTTTCAATAATTTCAAAATTCTTTTTAGATTTCAAACCGTAATTTATAGCTTTTGTAAAATTAATTAATTCAGTCAATGGTGGAATTGTATTCAATGATCTGATTTCCAAATCTAGCGTTGAAGGTGGTAAGTTTATTAAGTAATCCACAAATTCTTGATAATCGTTTGCTTCGCTTGATTCTCTTAACTTTCTTGTGAACTCACTTTCAAAAGATTGAGATTTTCCATTTGACAAACTTCTCAATCTACTTTCGTCTGAATCTGCTTCTTTATCTTCGACTTTTTGTCCACCTTCTGCTACAATAGCTCTATCACCAACCTTGTCACCTGATAATTGTAAGAAAAATGGTGCTTTTTCCGGCTTTTTTATAGCTTCTTTTGGTTTGTTTCTTTGTTTGATATTGTCTAGGTACAACAAAGTATTGTATTTATCTCTTGGTCCCATTGAAAGGGTAACCAAATCAGAATTTATTTGCTCAACGGTTTGGTATATCTCATTTGAATACTCTTCATCATCTTCATCTAATGCTCCGTCTAATAATGTAGCACCATCGTCATTGGAAACATTTGGTAGCAAAATAGTTGAGAATTCATCTTCTTCAACATGTCTAGTTGAGATTGGTTTGAATTGCGATCGATTTGTCCATAATGAAATCCCATTTCCCACAACATGAGTAGTTGCTAAGAAATCTCCAATTGGGGAGAATTTCACCGATGTAGCCACTACTGGTAATATGACCCCATCGATACATCCGCCAGTCGGCAAATCCCAAGTTCTTAAAGTGGAATCTAAACTTACTGATACAATCCATCTACCGTCAGGGGAAAAATCCAAGCCGGAAATTCTGTTTGTATGTCCATACAAAACTCTCACCACCTTTTGCGTGGTCACATCTATAACAACAATTGATAAATCATCTAAAGTACAAGCAATCAAGTCAGACAGTTTATGATAAACCAAAGAAGTAATAGGCGCATCCAATTGTAGTTTCCCTAAATATTTTGATTTGCTGAAGTCATAGAAACCAACTATTCCATCCAAACCACAACTGACCATTTTTCTATTCATTCCATCTATTGCTAACCCAGTAACAGTGGTATTTTTATGCAAGATATATTTTTTACGTAACAAACCAGATTGTAAATTATATGAGCCAATACCACCTAACGAAGAACCAACGAGGGCAAAATTCCCGCAATGAGAAATACAAATTGATTTACATATTCCACCATCGACTGTATTTAAAAAATGATGTCCTACTCTTTTTGTGGTCGAATCCCAGGTTCTTGCAAAAGTCTCATCTTTGTGGCAAGTTATGATGTTTTCCCATTCACCTTGTCTTGAATTTGAAGATGCGATTGAAACAATTTCTGGGAATTTTTCCTTCAAGGAACTGATTTGTCCTGCTTGTCTTTTTCCGTCTTTGGATTTTTGCAATCTCTGAGACATTTCTTGAGCTTGAGCGTCTTTTCTTAATGAGAAGTCCCAAAATGATCGATCTCTGGATCCACTCAATAAATGATGAGATTTCTCTTCGTCTGGAAAATTAATTGCTGTTGGTGGAGCGGAGTGACCACCTCTTGATCTTAACAATCTCGGTGGCGCAACTATGCTTGTATTAGAAGACGACAAATTTGGATCAAATACAAATTCTTTAAGATGATTATCACCCCCATTTGTTAATAAGATTGGTTGACCGTTTAAAAATTGTACTTTTGAAACTCCACCATGGGATTCTTTGTGAGCTCCTCTCAATACATGGACTCTTGCCTTTTTGTTCAAATCATAGAAATACAAATCGCCATTGTTCAAACTAGCAACTAAATGTGGTGATCCGTCAGTTCTGAAACTAACAGATGTAATTCTATCTCCATTTTCCGAGCCCGAAGTTTTAATAACCGAACCTAATGATTTACCCTTTTTTAAATTGTACAACATAACGTTCCCATTTGATGTTCCCAATGCAATTATATCCAATGCAGGTGCTGATTCAATACACGATATCGATTCATTTTCGAAATTAGCAGATTTGAACAACAATTTTGCCGATCGAACGTTTATTATAAACAACCCGCTTGTTGTTGCAATTACAATCTTATTCAAATAAGTAGGTGGATGTATGAGTCCGACTATTTCACCGTCGATGTCCGTGTTCACAACTTTGATGACTGTATACAATTCAGTTTGATACTTGGACCCTGGTGCTTTTCTAAACACAAATATGTTTCCCTCTGTACAAGTGGCAACTAAGTATTCACCGAAAGTGGTTAAATGATTTATAGTTCCATCAGTTTCACAAGTCAAACTGTGTTCCAATCTACCTCTTTTAAAAATCCCAACTTGATTTCCATATGATGCATAGACATAATGGTAATGAGTAGCCAAACATGTGATCTTACTTGGTGTCTGCGATTGAGATACAAACAATAAATGCAATGTTGATAAATTGTAAATTTGGAAACTTTTACCTACTGATGTAACTGCGTAAAAAGTGGATCCTAAAGTACCGATTGCAAATGGAGTTGAATCGGTGACGTTACCCAACACTCTGAACGGGCTGAATATCTTAGATGGTCTAACCGGTTTGACATCGCTCTCCGTTTTTCTCTTTTTATGGTCCATGATTGTCTTTGGTTTAGTTTTTCCGCGATGGTATGTGAAAAATATCAAACCCTCATCTCAAATGACTGTGCAAGAAAAGAGACCAAATCAGGAAGAGGCCGACGGCAAAGAGGCAAAAAAACCAAATACTGCTTCATACACAAAGGGTATAGCAGCTATAAAACCAGAGTATTTAGCCAAAACACAGTCTTCAAGCGTGGTCGAATACAACGATGACGAAGCTGAAGGTGGTGACAGAGAAGCAGAATCAAATGGGAACAAAAAGCAGAAAAAGAGAAACAGAGGCCAAAACAAGAAAAGAGACTTGAAGCAAGCTAAAGAAAGCGTTAGGTTATGTCCTTCGTTAATCGACCCAGATCAAAATAAAACATGCTTTGCTACCGATGGAAAAGAATGTAAATTCTGTCACGACATTGAACAATATTTGACTTCCAAACCTGAAGATCTTGAGGGTGTGTGTCCGGTATATGAAGCTTTAGGTTACTGTCCAAGCGGGGTCAAATGTAAGTGGTTAAAATCTCATTTCAACAAAGAAACTAAACTATTAATCAAAGATTTGACTAAATACGAAACTGAATCACTCAAAAACCACGAAGTGAATATTCTTAGCAAAGACGTCAAGTTTGAACTACAGAAGAAAAAGTACAATCATGAATTAGCCGACCCAGTGATAAAATTCATAGACTCGTTGGTTTTAACCGACGATAAGGCAAAACTCGAAGAGAGGAAAGATAACGAAGCTGAATACAACGAAGCCAATTTCAAGCCTGCTGAGAAAAAGAAAATCAACCTTCGTAACGCAAAAATTGTATCGCCTTTGACTACGGTCGGTAATTTGCCTTACCGTAGATTGATGAAAGTTTTAGGTGCAGACGTCACATACTCAGAAATGGCATTGTCTAAGGAGTTGCTGATGGGTCATAACCCCGAATGGGCACTTCCAAAAGCGCATGCGAGCGAGTACCCTGGATTCGGAGTGCAAATAGCAGCAGCCAGACACTGGTCAGCGGCCAAAGCCACCGAAGTGTTATCCAAGCACTGTGACTCGATATCTGAGATCAATTTGAACTGTGGTTGTCCTATAGATTTGCTATATAAGGCTGGCCAGGGATCTGCGTTGATGGATCAACCCAGCAGGTTGTTGAGGATCTTGAGAGCTATGAATTTGACCTCGGGTGACATACCAGTGACGGTCAAAATCAGAACTGGGGTCAAGGAGAATAAAAACACCGCAAAAAACTTGGTCAACCGAGTACTAGCAGAGGGCAATGTTGCTGCCATAACATTACACGGAAGGTCCAGACAACAGCGATACACCAAAGAGGCAGATTGGGGCTATATTGGAGAAGTAGCACAAGTTGTTCAAGAATATAATCACAACCAACAAGAAAACAAGGATTTGACCGATGTACAACCGACGTATTTTGTGGGTAACGGGGACGTTTACACCCACGAAGATTGGTACAATGGGGTTAATCAACCAGGAATTGATTCCGTCATGGTAGCCCGAGGCGCATTGATTAAGCCTTGGATCTTTGAAGAAGTCGAAGCCCAACAATACCTCGATAAATCTTCAAGTGAGAGATTAGACATGTTGAGGAAATTCTCCAACTTTGCAATTGAACATTGGGGCTCCGATGAGTATGGAGTCAATTTAGCTAGAAGATACATGTGTGAGTTTCTTAGTTTTACTCATAGATACATCCCTGTGGGAATTTTGGAGAGATTGCCTCCAAGGTTAAATGAAAGACCTCCAAAATGGGTAGGCAGAAATGACATGGAAACATTGTTGGCTTCCAGTGATTACAAAGATTGGATAAAAATTACAGAGATGCTTTTAGGTAAATCGAGTGATGAATTTCAATTCACACCAAAGCATAAGAGTAATTCATATGATAATTGATATAAAAATATAGACTTATAATTTTCTTGATTTTAATTCTGATTCAGCTTTGTCTAAATCAATGCCAGTAGACTTAATTTCACTTGGTATTGGTTCCTCTTTCTTTTCACTTGAAACATTGTTATAGTCGTTAGATAAACTGCTTGCTTGATTTTTCAAAATATCTAAATCTTGATCTTTTTGAGCCAATTCAGCTTTCAACTTGGTTGCTTCTTCAGAATCTTGTTGAGAAGTAGTACCGGTTTGTTTTAAATCATCCAATTGATCTTTAGTCTTAATAAGCTCAACAACCAACGAGTAAGTTCTTGTTAAAATCAATGTTAAAAACAAGGTGAAACCACACAAATACATATTTCTTTGGGCATAAAATCTTCTAGCTTGAATTTCAGCTCTATCATTCATGATTGATGAACCTGGATGTGCCTGGGTCGAAGAATGTAACTCTGAAGTAACTGCATATACTCTGTTAACTGAATCGATGAATAAAACAGCAACAAACCCGAGAATACATTTTAAAGCAATTTGAAATTGTTCGTTTCTGAATGGAGCAGAAACAGTGGTTAAGACTGATCTTCTAATTCTTCTTGGGTATGGTAATGAAAGAATACCAAAGAATGCCATCTCAATGACCAACAAGCCGAATACTAAGTTATAATACAATGCCATGATTAATGAATAAAGTTGTCTAGAAAATGATAATTATGCACACCGAGAAAAATGATATATTTATATACCTTGCCTATTTTTTTTTTTTTCCTCACACTAGTTTGATTGCTATGAGAACTAGACGAGTTTCATCTACATAGCCAACTATAACATAAACGCAAATTGCTTGATTTTTAGAATTGTTTCTATGATTATTTATATTCTGATTTTTCATTGTGTTATTCAGGAATATAGTTTTCTGGAGACATAATTGTTTTAGGATCTAGTTTGTCTCAGATTCAAAAATGGGTGCAAAAAGAGTTTTTTCTAATCAAAATCTATAATTATCCTTTACATGCCTAACGATACTTTCAAAGTGAAGGTAACCAAAAACGGGAGTGTGACCCATAATATCGCGTATTGACAAATTAACACAATAGCTAAGCAATCCATTTGTAAATGTTCTTCACTTTCCGGATCGGTATAAAATGCAGTGAAATAAACTAAAGATGTTGCATTGGGTAATCCAAACTCCAAGACACTAACAAAACGTATCAAGTTATCATCACCATACCAGCCTCCTTTATAAAATCCAGTGACGACCCCAACACCAAATATCGGTATCAAGATTAATCTAACTGCTGTAATCATTAATGCTGTTTTCCAAAATCCTGGCGGCATTTTCTTGACCTGTAATCTTGCCAAAGTAGCACCAACTAAAATTAAACCCAATGGGACTGATGCTGCACCAATATAACTGGTCAAATCAATCAAAAATGACAATGGTGGCTCTTTATCAGGTGCGTCTGGTATATGAAATGTTGAATGAACAAATAATGCTTTCAAAGGTGGTGCCATGGATATTGCCATTGCTAAAATTAAAGATATAGAACATGGAGTAGTTATACTTTTAAATAAACGTTTTGCATGAAGTTTGAATTTACTTTCGTGTTTAATCTGCTGTTCTTCCTCCATTGGTAACGGTGGCTCTATGTTGTCTATTTTTGAAACTGATTTTTCCAATTCATTGTTGTGTTTAATTGTTTGAAATTCTGAGTATTCATTTATAACGTCGCTAATGTCTTGTGATTTTTGTTGTCTTAATCGATCAGATCTAGATTGTGTCATTTCCAAAGAATACGGATTACTAGTGATTGAGCTTCTTCTTTTTCTATTGACATTTTCATTTGATAAGTCGTTGGTTTTTAATTGTCTAACCTGTAGATAATCAAGATTGGTATTTCCTGTTTGTTCACTGCTTATCGATTCAGCATCAACACCGATTTCATTCTCATTTAAAAGATCTGAACAATCCAATGAGTCATCTTTAGAATGTGATTTTTCATTAGTAGTATCAGATGAAATTGCTTTAGCTTCTTCTTTTTCTTCTTCACTAATAATCTCATCTCTAAAATCCCACTCAACTAATCTGAATAATCCCAATGAATATTGATAAGCAATCATTGCCATTAAATAAATACATATATACGCTACTCCTTTGTTCCCTTGTTGAGCTGTGAATATAACACCACCTTTGGCAAATGTTTGCATATAAGCAATGGGTAAATCTGAAATGTTTGGGAAAATCCCAACAGAAAGTAAACCACCCAACCATCGTTTGGGTGATTTGGTTACGATCGAAGTTAAATAAGCACATATACCACCAAATATGAATAATAAAGTGGCAGTGAAAAACATAATACCAACATTCTTGATATCACTAGATTTTAAATTTGAAACAATAATTTCAAAGATCAAACACGGCATGATAGCTGTGACAATAGTATCTGATATATCTCTGCAAGTAGTGACGGTTAAAATGTTTCGTTTGGCTAGGTAGAAACCCAACAGGATGATGAAGTATATTTTGAAGATTGGTTTTACGGATGAGTAAATGACCAAACTCATCAGTAGATCCGACGCCATGATTGAAATAAATAACTAATAAGTGTAGGAATAGGAAGTTGAAGGTGGTGAGTGATAATTATACATCCATAATCCAAGAAGACAGTGACATAAAATTGTCAGAGGGAAAACAGTGATACGAGGTGCGGCATATGCTGAAAAATTATTATGTAATTACAAGGAAAAATAAAAATTGTTATTGTGTTGGTAGTCCAACCTACATAGCCGTGGATCCAAGTATCTATTGTTAAATATCCAGACTGATTCCACTGATAGTGTGGTAAATATATCATACTCATAGCAACTGGACTTTTATCGCTGCATTTGACTCTGGAGTATCATACTTCCCACCATAGATCCATCGTAGACGATCGTTTTACTGGTCTATCAAAGCCCACATTATACCCGCTGACGCTTTTGTATCAATCTGCCGTCTGCTCCTCCAAACAGTAGTCCCCCACATTCCCCCACTTAGATAACAACTGATATATATTTATACCACGCAGCAACAATCGTATACTAAAACTACATCATAAAATACCACAACCAAGTTAAGACACTGCGGTATGCAACTGTACGTACATTCTATGAGTTTTAATGCTCCATTATTATTGAATTCTACTTATAATGCTTGTTTTTTGATTGTTCATACAGAAATGTCCCTGTGCAGCCCATTCACGACCATTCAACAATGCGATCCGTGACTTGTTGTTTAAACTTTTCTGTTTGGCCATAAGGGTTAGCCACGATATACTCCACATCTGTCAACACCACCACCATTTCATCTATTTTTCGATACGCGAGTTTTGACTAGTAGCTGCAACTTTATCAAGTTACGGTTATAGTCATAATTCGTATTTCTATACAGTTCAGTTCTTTAAATTTAAGACGGTCGGCTACGACTGCCATACAACATTATAATTTTGACTTTTTAATACCATCCATTGATAGCTTGGTTTCTACTTCTTACCATTTCATCTACACCAATCATCAGTTTAATTTTCCTGCTTCTTGTCTGGGTCTTTGAAAAGACTCCTGCGACCAATCTAGTTAACATTTTCATCTCTACAACTTGATCTACTATTTGACATGCCAGTCCTGTAATTGTACCAAGTTACGGTACGAGACAGTATTTATAGTTCCACACAATTCAATTTCTGACATCTGGGATGAACGGCTACTATTCGGACTACCGAGTCAACGTTGTATATCTCTGATTCTTCAATACCATCCATTAAAAACTCCATTTCTCCTTCGTCCAATTCGTCTACATCCGACCTCAACTTCTTTCTTCTACCCCTTGTTTGAGTTTGAAGTGAGAACACAGACTCCTGCGATCCATTGGATAAGTGTCCTACATCTAAATCCTCAAAACTTGAGTTGGAAGCTATTGATATAGGACTAGTGGAAACAATATCAACATTGAGTCTATCCTTTCTGGCTGGTACTTTCCAACCAGCAAACCTCCTAGCTGGCGATCTCTGAGGAACACCATCATTTGGAAAATCTAGCAATGGAGTCATTGGTTTAGCTGCTGACAACATGTTTAGTTTATTCAAACTCAAGGTTTCTGAATATATCAAGTAATCTTCAAATTGCAAGAGATCAACTTGACTCATCGGATGCTATCTCGATTAACGAGGTGGATCAAAGTATATAAATGGGTTTTCTGAAAGGGGGCTGGAATTTGTCAAGGCTTGCAGCTTGAAAAATTACTATTCTAGGTGAAGAGGAAGAATAGCTGGTGTGCAGAATGTAGAATAGTTTTCTTATGCAGTAGAACAGGAACACAGCAGAACATGTGTGCTTTATAGATTTACACAAAAGAGTAAGGCCACATTTTGCGGAAGGCTGGCTGATGTTTCAACCCATTTCAAATTCATTTACTTGTTATTATAACAGTAAAGGATCTACAATTATTTTCTACATGCCAAATGCTGCAAAAAAAAAAAAAAAAAAAACTTCCTATTTGGGAAATGTAATTGATTTAGGGGTCACATGGTTTAAAAAAGTTGTGCATTGTCATCAGGTACACAATTTGATTAATTAGATTTTGATTTCTTTTTTGGTGGTCTATCATCTTGATCTTGTTCTCCGTCTTCCATCTCACTATCTGAACTCTTAGCATCTGAGTCAAATTCTTCTGCAACATCTGAATCACTACCACTTTTGAAATCACCATCATCTTCAGAATCTTCATCTTCTCCTGCACTGCCCATTATTGCATCTTCATCGTCTTCGTCATTATCTGCTTCTTCTTCTAATGCTTTAGCCAATCTTGCCTTTGCGATCTTTTCTTCGTTTTTAACTCTGATGTTTTTCTCTTTTGCAAATCTTTCAATTGTTTCTTGTTCTTCTCTATCTATACTACCAAAAATATGTGATTGATTGGATCCAACAATATTCACTTCCAAATCAAAGGTTCTTGATGCCGATACTCCTCCTCCTGTTCTTGACATTGTTATGTTACTGATTTCACTGTATGGTATGTACAAAGTTGGTTTTGTTACAAACAAGAAACATCTTTCCAATGGGTATAAATAACCTTCGCTGGCTTTGACTGAACATGGAATACCTGGTTGTAAGAATCTTGATTGAAACGAGCCAGGTGCTATTAATTTTCTTTCAGTTAAACCTCGAAGACAGTGTGACATGACAGTATGGGTTGGTGCATCGTAATTTTTCTTCAATCTGTCTTTATATTTACTCTCAAATTCCTCATTCGTCAAATTCAACTCCAATTCTGTTTCTTCTTCTTTTGAGAATTGTAAAACTAAAAATGGATATCTTGTTTGACCTTGTCTTAACGGAGGATCAATTTGTAATATTATCAAATGATGTGCTTCATCTGGCTTGGGTAATGAAAAAATCCTTTCAATTTGTTCATATTGAATTTTATAATCATAAGTTTTACCTCTCAATCTTAAAGATGTTGGATACATATCAATATCATATCTACCCCTTGGCGTCAAGAACAAAACGTCACTAAATGAAACAATGGCTTCTCCAGAAACTTGTCCGATATCTGCTTTATCTTTCAATTGATCATAAAATACTTGTGCTGCATTAATTTCATTGGCATCAGGAGCTAATTCTTCAACTTCCTCACCATCTTCATTTTTAACAATTGTAGTTTCTCCTTCAATCTTTGTACCTGGTACATAAAATCTCATCTCTACGACTTCGTCACCTAGTTTGTTATTATCCAAGTTGAACTCAATTGAGACTTCATTCTTACCAGTCAAATTAGAATTGTTTATGCTATTATATGGAATTTCAAAAGATGGCTTGTTGTTTATGTTGAACACCAATTCATTTCTTGCTAAGTCAGTTTTACCCCAATTCCAGCCTCTCAAAGAATGTTCCTTGTGTTCTAAATTTATTTGAAAATTTCTCGTCAATTCTTGTTTCAATTGAGCAAAGTCGTCATGATCAAACCCGTCCAATATAACAACACCTTTGTTTTTTGTTTGCACTCTCAATTCATAGCCTTTTGAGCCTCTGGACCATTGAGTGACCAATATTTCTTCTCTTGGTAATAGGAACGGAGCATTTTGTTGTTGTTGCTGAGTGTTTGATGATTTCCAGCCTAAGCCCGAGTCTGCAATACGCATACGACCAGAAAATTTAGATTGATTGAGATGTATTTTTTCGAAATCGGTGTTGACCATTGTAGAAACCTATGTTGCCGTTGTGTTGATAAAATTTGTGAAGAGTGAAAAATAAAAAATCGACGTGTTTGCGACACTGAGAAATGACATACAAAGCGACACAAATAATAGAAACATGATAATTTGAATCAAGTGCTCACTCAAAAGTTTCTATTCGACCACCCCATATTATGTATTGAGCTCAGGGGTTTTTATGAATTCTAGAATAATAGCTGAAACAGAGAAAACATTGGAAGAAAGAAGACGCATCAAAAAACGCAATATTACAATCATAAGGTAACAACAAGAGGTCCTTTCACTCATCAACTATAAAACAATTGAATAAAGTAGTGATTATTATGTAAGCCAGGTTGTTATTATTTGATTGGTTATATCTTCGACCTAAAGTTCAATTATTTTCTAAGATCTCGAAGGACTCGAACAAGAGTTAATCAGCTCGTTTTCTGAATTGCCGATCCAGTGAATTTCAAACATTTGTTAGGGATATATGTTACTCGATAGTGGAGTTATGAGTACCCGGTATCCTGACCTTCAAGTTAATGTTATGCCTGTCGTGTTAGCGATATAAGGAAAACAGACACTTGTCTACTTAGGAGGATGTTTGGAAGAACATTGCGTAATGTTATGCCGATTTAAAAGAAACTGTTATGGATACGTTAGAGTTAGGAAAGTACTAAGTTACTTCAAAGAAGTCGTTCTGCTGTCCTGGATTGGCCAGCACGATCATCTTTAAATAAAGGCAGATATTTCTTCATTGGAATATCATTTATATCAGATTGGAATCAATTCATTGAATAGTGCTTGTGCGTGATAAAGTAACACAAACTAGTATTTTATAGGTTTATTTATAGAATACAAATTCAATTATTGTCTCCTCATTATTCCCTACCATTGTAAGTCTTAGCGCCTAACAATTTGGTAGCTTAAAAGCAAAAGATTCAAAGTTCAAGGTCACTTATAATCAAAATGGAAAAAATCAAAGAAATCCTCCAACTGCGGGAGGCCCTCCTTTTAAGAAATTTAAAAAGAACCCAAAAGGAGTAAATATGTTTTATGGCAACCACGACAAAATTCGATGGAACATCGTTCAAGATGCAATGAGGCTAGAATTTATCACGCATAAGCACTATTCAGTAAATTGATTCCAATCTGATATATATGATATTACAATGAAGAAATATCTGCCTTTATTTATAGATGATCGTGCTGGCAAATCCAGGACAACTCTAGCATAACGACTTCTTTGAAGTCACTCAGTACTTTCCTAACTCTAACGTATCCATAACAGTTTCTTTTAAATTGGCATAACATTACACAATGTTCTTCCAAACATCCTCCTAAGTAGACAAGTGTCTGTTTTCCTTGTATAACACGACAGGCATAACATTAACTTGAAGGTCAGGATACAGGGTACTCATGACTCCACTATCGAGTAACCTATATCCCTAACAACATTGAAATTAATAATCATGAATGTCAAAAAAATATGATGTATAGTCACCTCATTAAAAACCGTCCGTTTCGAATCATTTTGGTATGGTGTAAATCTACGTTTCAAGATCCCAAGGATGTAATGTCAAAACTTTTCATATTGCAGAGTTGTATCAATATTGATTAAATTTTGAGAACGGAACTTGCTATTCCGAATTTGATTTTGATCATTGCTGTCGAATATTTGGAGAATTGAAGGATTGGTAGCTAGCCTCAGAGAGCTCAAATATTTAAAATTATCGAGCTGAATTATGATGCGACAGTATAATCGTAATCGTACCTTATTAACATATCCTTGACATTTGATACGCTGAAAATCATTGCTAACCATTAGCATCCAACTTGGTCACTTCTATTCTTTAAAAAGTTTAGGATTTTCAGTTTTCGAGTGGGTGCAAAATCTGTGCCTGCAACGGCGTGAGTCCAATTACATAATCAATTTGCAAAATGATTCATTTTTTTCGATTGCAACATTTTTTTTTTTATTTTTTTCAATTTCATTAATCAATCATTATGGGTGTTAAAAAAGCAGGTGTGTTAGGTGCCACTGGTTCTGTGGGTCAAAGATTCATTCTTTTGTTATCAAAGCATCCTGAGTTTGAAATCCACGCATTAGGAGCATCATCTAGATCTGCCGGTAAGAAATATCAAGACGCTGTGCAATGGAAACAACAAGACATATTACCAGAGTCAGCTTCCCAAGTCGTTGTACAAGAATGTAAACCAGAAGGCAACTTTTTAGAATGTGACGTTGTTTTTTCAGGTTTAGATAGTGATGTCGCTGGTGAAATTGAAACTGATTTTGTAAACAATGGTTTAGCAGTCATATCCAATGCAAAGAATTATAGAAGAGAGCCAACTGTCCCTTTAGTTGTTCCAATTGTTAATCCTGAGCATATTGATTTAGTTGAAAACAGGGTCAAATCAGCAATTAAGACCACAGGTAAGAAACCTGGTTTCCTCATATGTATCTCCAATTGTTCCACTGCAGGGTTAGTTGCACCTTTGAAACCGTTGGTTGATAAATTTGGTCCTATTGATGCATTGACTGCAACCACATTGCAGGCCATTTCAGGTGCTGGGTTTTCCCCAGGTGTTTCCGGAATGGATATCTTGGACAATATTGTGCCTTATATCAGCGGTGAAGAGGACAAATTAGAGTGGGAGACTAAGAAAATCTTGGGTGGTGTTAATTCGAAAGGTGATGAATTTGAGCCAATATCAGATGAGAAATTAAAAGTCAGTGCTCAATGTAATAGAGTTCCAGTTATTGATGGTCACACAGAATGTATATCCTTCAGGTTTGAAAAAAGACCTCCACCATCAGTTGAAGAGGTCAAACAATGTTTAAGGGATTACGAATGTGATGCAAGTAAGTTAGGTTGTCACTCAGCTCCAAAACAAACTATCCACGTGTTGGAACAAGCAGATAGACCACAACCAAGATTAGACAGAGAAAGAGACAATGGGTACGCCGTATCAGTCGGAAGAGTCAGAGAAGACAATTTGTTGGATTTTAAAATGGTTGTGTTGTCCCACAATACAATTATTGGAGCTGCAGGCTCGGGTATTTTGATTGCAGAAATATTAAACGCAAAGAAATTAATTTAAATGTATAGAAAAAAAATGTATAAAGAATTTGAAGTTATAAATGGTGAAAATGTGGATGAGCATATATTCGAATTGTTCTCTGAGAACAAACCTCCATCAAATTTAGGCTATATAGACAGGTCTTCAGATTTGATTTCTTTGACACTACCGAAGAGTCAAATTGACTTGAATATCAAACAATCTTTGAGTCAGCTATCTAAAAAAGATGACCAAGGTACTACAGGATTTCTATGCTGGCTGTCTTCCTTGTATTTTAGTGATTGGTTATTATCGTTTGATTGTCCCTTTAAAATAACAGATAAACATGTATTTGAGATGGGATCTGGAGTTGGTGGAATTTGCGTATCGGCGTTACTGAGAAAAGTGTACAAGTACACCGCTAGTGATCAGAAACAAATATTAAAATTATTGAAAGAGAACATTGTTGAGAATGTGCAAATGTTTCAGAGTGAGACCGCTGGAACTACAAGTGACCGTGGGCCAATTATTGAAGTTGTAGAATATGATTGGGAAAATATATCTCAAGGTATCAATAACTACTACCAGACGAGTAATGAGTTACCAGACATAATCATAGCTTGCGACACAATTTATAATGAGTACTTGATACCATATTTTATTGAAGCGTTTAAAGCATTGATGAGTCGAGAAAATTATTTGTTAATCTGTATACAATTGAGAGACTCAATCACTTTTGAATTGTTTATTAACCAGATTGTTGAAGATGGGGATTTGGAGTTAATTTACATATCAACTGGAGTTCCTAGTGGCTTTGTAATTTATTGTGTCAAACTAGTATAAAAATACATTTCTAATTTTTTCCTCGTATCAAAATATTTCACTTGTACATATTAATGTCAACTACTTTTGCCAGCCTAACCTCTGCCAATTTTAGTGACTCTCGAAGAAACGGTAATCAAAAACATAAAGATAACAATGCATTTGCTAAAAACAAAAGTCTTCTGAAGCGTTTCAATCAAGATAAAAAATTGCAATCACCTAGTCAACAAGATGAAATGGTAGACTCACTAGATAAACCTAGTACAATTATACCGAGTCAGACACCAAAAAAGTTACTTAATTTTACTCAGGAAGAAGTGCAATTGACAGGTGAGTTGTTCAACAATCCTGAAGCTTTTGGGTTTAAGAAAATCGACAAACACTATCATCCTAGACAGATACCAAAGTATTTTTTTACACAACCCAAACTATTGAAATCACCAGAGTTTATCAAAAATGAATGGGACTATGAAAATCAACAAAAGATGTTGGATCTAGAGGTGCAATACAGTGGGAAAGATTTCCAGGGTTTATATGAAAATCTACAAAAACTACGAGATGTTGAAAGGAAGAAAATGGAAGAGTTTGGTCTTGTTGACGCAGAAAACATAAGAAAAGATTTAAACGATGCTATATCTTTTCAGGGTTCTTGTTTAGACATGTGTCCTATTTTTGAAAGAGTCAGAAGACAATTAGAAAACAACGTTAAGAATTTGGAAAAAGATCCAGTGACAAATAAGATATCAAGAGCTCGAGCCGTGAAAGCTTTTTCGAGGCCCGCAGCTGGTCAACCACCACCATTGCCATCTGAAGTTAGACCACCACACGTATTAGTTGATACTTTAAATTATTTAGTTGATAATATCATGGAGCAGTTACCAGAAGCACATTCATTTATATGGGATAGAACGAGATCTATACGACAGGATTTCACTTATCAAAATAATTTTGGCCCCGAAGCAGTCGATTGTAATGAAAGAATTGTACGAATACATTTATTGAGTTTGCATATAATGGCAGGCAGTGACGTTGAATATTCCCAGCAACAAGAATTGGAGCAATTCAATAAATCCTTACAAACTTTGATGGAAATCTATCAAGATGTTAGAAACAACAATGGTCAGTGTCCAAACGAAGCAGAATTTAGAGCATATCATTTATTAAGTCATATACGAGACCCAGAGTTAGAAAGACAAACTCAAAATTTGCCAAACGATGTGTTCAATGATGCAAGGATACAAATGGCTTTGAAATTCAGAAAACTTATAAGTCAGAATAACATAGTGGAAAGAGGTGTGAAAAATTTGATTGGTGCATTAGATTATTATGTTGAATTTTTCAGATTGGTTTATAGTGACGAAACACCGTTATTGATGGCGTGTTTATTAGAAACTCAGTTCAGTGAGATACGTTTCTATGCGTTGAAAGCCATGTCAAGGGCTTATCATACAAGAGGTAAAGCTTTTTCGTTGGACAGTCTCAGAAATATTCTAGGATTTGAATCTAATGAAAAATTGATCAAGTTTTTAAACTATTATAACATTGATACCATAAACGAGTCTGGTGAGAGTCTAGTGGATCTCTTCAATAAAGAAAAATTGGAGAATCAATACAAGTTAAATTCATTTTACGACAAGGCAAAACATCCACCTATATATTCTAAGATATTGGATAAAAAATTTATTAATCAGACTTACAAATCATTTATCAACCAAGGAAAATTAAATCATGATCTAAAATTGTCTACCAAGTTAATAAAACCTAAAAAACCCGCGACTAAACCTATGGTTCAAAAATTACCTGAGTTGAAATTTGAAAATAAACCAAAGCCAGTAGTTGATGAAACAAAAATACTGGCTGATATCTCGAAACCATTAGACAAACCGTTATTCAATTTGGATCAATTTGATAAGAATTCAATTAAAACCGATTCATCAAAAGCTCAACCAGTAGTATTTCAACCACCCAAAAACGGATTCACATTTCCAAAACCTGAGCCAACACCTATCATAACAAAACAAGTGTCATTTGATTTAACACCGAAAATAAAAGAAATTCCAAAACCTGTTGAACAAGTGCACGAAACAACTAGGAAAGTAAGTGACTCTAAAAATTTTTTAAGAGTTTCTCAAGAGGTTATTGATGAAATAATAAATACGACAATTAGCAATGAACTAGAATCGTATTTGATCAAAGTATTACAAGATTTCTACAAAAGAAATGAAAGGGTAGAAGTTATCAATACATTGAGCTCTGAGTTGTACCAAGCATTTGTTTCTGAAATTATTTACGAATGCACACTAGAAGCTCAAGCTGCGAAATATTACGATTTCCATTTAAAACGAAATCTGATCAAGAAAATGAAAGTAAAATTGCAAAAGATTGTCGACAAAGTTGAAGTTAAGAAATTAAAAAATCAGGAATTGCAAAGTGTGTCGTTCAAGTTGCCAAATCAAAAAAAGAGATCAAGTACGAATTCAAGCTTCACACTGAGCAAAAAATCAAAAACCTACAATTCCATCAATACGGCAAATCTACATTTGAAGAAAACTGAAGTCGACAAATTGTGGTCTCCCATTGATTTAAAGCAATTTTTGAATCTATGTTGTCACGGATTGAATTCAGAGAAGAAATTAAAAGTGAAATTTCTATTTGTTATCGAAAATTGGAGTATTGTATATTCAAAATGGTTGCATTCCAAATTCCAACTTAAACCTAACATGGATTTAAAAATTTATGAAAACGACATCAAAAATGATAAACTTGAGATTCGATTTCAAAGTTTGCCCGAAAATCATCTTTTAAATAAACAATTTTTCCAAGATACTTCATTTATAATATTCGAAGCCGGACTTTTGAGTACCAATTCCAATGATAGCTTGGAAACTAAATTGAAACGCGATGCAAAGGTGTTGAACAAAATTATATCGCTAGTGACTAAATACAGTTATTTTAAAATCCATGTCTTAATTTTGTTTTGGGATGTTAGTGAATCCAATATATCAACGAAAACTGTTACAGATCTACTTCAACTACAAAACTACGAGTCAGTTAAATATTTGTCCAGTTTGATTCTTTGTAACATGACAGATGGGTCAAATGTAAATGACATCTTGATTGATTCTATACACAAAATTGGAATTAAATTTAAAGGCGATTTAACAAACAGAGGATTAAGAAAGAAGGTCAATGAACAAAAATCAATAGAGAAGCCGAAAACTGTGAATAATTTAGCCCAAATTGAGACTGACTTATTAGACCAAGCAAAAAATATGAAAAAATACAGCTATTTAAATAAACACTTGAATCAATCCAACACAACAATTCAAAATCCAAACCGGTCAATAAACAACACGACGATGAACAAATCGGTGGTACAACAATTTATAAACAATAGAATCAACAGGACTTTGAACAACCTGACAATTTTGAATTCTAGCTTATTAAACAACGATTCAATACTTAATAAATTTGGTAAAGGAGTTGTTTCAGAAAGCACGCCAATTACATCTCCCAAACGAGGTAAAGACAGTTTGAGCCAGTTGAAGGAGTTGACGCAAAGTATAAAGCAAAAGTATAGAAGATGAGAATATATATATATATATGTTTGGTATACCTTCCTGCATATAACCTTTCTTACACACAGTCTGATTTTGTTTGTTGTAAAAACCAACGAACTGAATATTCGGATATTAAGCAATGGACCTTTTAAAAGATGCCGCAAAGAATCTCAATTTGTATGAGGTCAAAGCATATGTGAGAAAAGCCCAGAATGGTATGTAAACCAACAATGAAATCTGTGGATTGTTACTAACTTTTCAGTTGCAATGAATCTCACCGAAATCGAGTCGAAAGTACGAGAAGCCACTAATAACGAACCCTGGGGTGCATCATCAACATTGATGGCTCAGATCGCTTCATGTACTTACAATTACAGAGAAAGGGAAGAAATTGTGGCCTTTATTTTCAGAAGATTCACTGAGAAGGCAGCCAACGAGTGGAGACAAATTTACAAATCATTACAATTGTTGGATTACTTGATCAAAAATGGTAGTGAAAGAATTATTGACGATGTTCGTGCAAACTTATCCTTGATCCAGATGTTGAAATCTTTCCATTATATAGATTCAAAAGGAAGAGATCAAGGGATAAATGTTCGTAACAAATCCAAAAATTTAATCAATTTGTTGAATGATGATAATTTAGTTAGAACAGAACGTAAAAAAGCCAGAGTCAATCAAAAAAAATTTGGAGGAGTATCTTCTGCTGCTTATGGTGGTGCTTCCTCAATAGGTGGATCTAGAGGCGGAAGTTCTTTTGGTGACGATGAGGATTTTGCAAATAGAGTTTACGGAGACGGAGGAGTGTATGGAGAAAGATATGATGATAGCGCTAGTGCATATAATAACGGTGCTACTGGTAACGACCAATTTGAAGAATATGATGTTCAAACTACTCAATCTTCGAAACCAACAACAAGAGAATCTAAGGTCAATGCAGGTAAATCCACAGCAACAAAGCCCCAACCCAAAGAACCACAGGATGATTTATTAGGTGATTTATTATCATTCGATAAAGAAGAACCAAAAAAAAATAACGTTCCTGGCGGAGCACAAGATGACGACGATGATGACGATTTTGACGATTTCCAAGCTGCACCATCACAACCACAAAAAACACCCAACTTGACCAATTTAAACAATTTATATCACCCTCAACAACAAAACACTCAGCAAAATATTCAGCCAAATTACAATTTTTCTTCAACTACGTCACAATCTACAGGACCATCTACAGGACCATCTAAAGCAACAGGAAACAATGACGCTTTTTCATCGTTGTTTTCATCAGCCAAGACTAAAACTAAAGCGTTACCTAACCCTGAGAAAAAAAAGCCATCATCAATATCTACACCAACTCAGAATACAAACGTGGATGATGACTTTTTTGGAAGCTTCAGTTCTAATTCCAAACCAAACGATAATTCAAACACTAACCAAGAAGTAGATTTGTTGTCTTTTTAGTATACAATATATATATATATATATATTTGAATCGGAATTGTGATTTCGCATTTTCCACTTCTTTTCTCTCTTTCCGCAATTAATTTTTCATTTCCCATTCAATCATGTTTAAAACCATTTCCAGAACATTCGCCTCGACTTCAAGATCCTGGGGCACCAAAATCTTTTTTGAGACTTCAATTGATGGTGTGAAACAGTCACCAATCAAGTTTGAATTGTACGACGATGTGGTTCCTAAAACTGCTGAGAACTTTAAAGTATTGGCCACGGGTGAAAAGGGCGTTGGATACAAGGGATCCATTTTCCACAGAATTATCCCACAGTTCATGTTGCAAGGTGGTGACTTTGAAACTGGAAAAGGGTACGGTGGCTTCTCACCTATCCACGGCAAGAAATTTGCCGATGAGAACTTTGCAAAGAAACACAATAAAGAAGGGTTGTTGAGTATGGCTAACGCTGGGCCAAACACCAACGGATCCCAATTCTTTATTACCACTGTTCCTTGTCCGTGGTTGGATGGTAAACACGTTGTTTTCGGTGAAGTTATCGAAGGTTACGATGTTGTCAAGAAGATTGAAGGTTGTGGTACTGCTAGTGGTCAAACTTCATCATCAGTTGTAATTGAAGATTCAGGAGTAGCCAAAGATTAATCTATAGATGTGTGTATATGTATATGATTTACGTTTATGTATTAATCTGTTTTAAAAACAGGGTCTTCGTTATATTTAATCAATTGAATTTGCTGTTTCTTCTTTAATTCGTTTAATTTATCGTAATCTCCAGCCAAGATTCTTGAGATTACAAGGTCGTCTCTGTCTTCAATTTCTTTCTTTGATTTACCTTGATTAGATAAAAATTCTTTTGCCTTTTCTGTGTCACCATGGAAATATTCTTCCATTGCTCTCAATCTCAATTCTTTCTCTGCCCATTCTGGACCATCGAGCTCTCTCAATTTTTGTTGTTGAGTGTATTTGATATATAAAACGTAGAAAAATATGGGTAAAACAATGTAATAATAAGGCAATTCCCAACCTTCAGCATTTTCGGTTTCTCTGATAATTTTCCATTTCAATTCCCCAGTAGCTTCGTCTTTGTATGGGATTTTATCAATTATTTTACCCAATTTCTTAGTCACGAATTGGAAATGTTGTAAATCCTGTGAATTATCTTTGAACAACTGTAATTGGTCTTTTGGGATTCCTGGTAATATGAAGTTCCACTCTGAATGGTTTCTCTGGTAATATAAATTTTGTAAATCAGATATGACTTTAAATTCTGAATCAGTTGGAACTCTAGGTGTCCCATCTGGGTTTGTATACACTTTAGTCACCGAAGGCAATGAGTCCAATTTCGATCTGATATCCTGCTCCAACTGGTAATTGAATTTACCAGGCTTGTACTTCAAGAAAGTGGCGAGTGGTGATTTAAACGTGAACCTCATACTGCAACTAACCACTAATTAATATTGAGTTGACTTTTATTGGTTCAGAGAAGAAAAACAAAAAAAAAATAAAAAAAAAAAAAAAAATCATAAATCTTTACATCACGTGATACACTTTACATTTCAAGGCACTACTCGATGGGGAAAGCAGAGATTGGAAGTGCCAAATACCAGGCGAAGAAGTTGAAGGCAGCGGGGCTACAGAAGTTGAAGTTTTACTGTCAAATTTGTGAAAAGCAGTGTCGAGATTATAATGGGTTCAAAAACCATTTGAATTCGCCATCGCATTTAGGTCGAATATCAAATGTTGAGTCGAAAGGAGAAACTAATCAATTGATTGAGAGCTATTCATCCTCGTTCAAATCAGAGTTTCTAAGGTTATTGAGAATTAATCATGGAACGAAGAAGATAAACGCAAATAGATTCTATCAAGAGTATATTATAAATAAGAATCACATACATATGAACTCCACTAAATGGTCTAGTTTGACTTCGTTTGTGAAACATCTAGGTAAAAATGGGCTAGTAAAAGTTGAAAATGAGGATGATACTGAGTTGAATTTAGTTATACAATTGATTGATCGATCAAATATCCACGATGAGGATGACAAACTACTATTGCAACAGGACGAAAACGTGTCGGAGAAACTCCTACAGAAACAGATAGAAAAGGGGAAAAAAGAAGTACAGGATGATATTGAACCTAGAGCTGCTTTACCCGTTAAAGGCCCGATTAAGTTGAATATTAAAAAGAAACCTATAAGGAAGTTGAAGAATGCATTTGATATTTGATTATTTTTTAGTAGATGCAAACGAATTGAAACCCATAACTGATGACATCTCGTCATTACTTTCATTGGAGACTTTCTGCCGTTTCAGCTTTAATTTCTCTCGTTTTTCCAACCTTCTTTTTGCTTTAGACTCTTCAAATTTCCTTCGATTCTCAACTCGCTGTTGAAATGACAATTTATCATCTTGTGATTCACTTTTCATATTCTGTTTTATCAACTTCTCAATTGTATTTACAACCTCATTCAAACTGGCACGTCGCACACCCCCATCCAACATCTCCAATGATTCATTACTTTGAGCGTTTGAATTGGATTTACTTACATGTTGTGGGGAGTTCAAGTGATCAATCAATTTTAAATTATCTCTAAATGTTAGGTCACATATCGGACAATGAAATCCAAACTTTTTATTCGTTAGTGATAGTTCTGGGTTGATGATATTGTATTGTTTGACTTTATTCAATGAATCATTCAACAATTTATTCCTATGATGGAGATGATCTCTAGACGAGCCATCTTTGGCGATTAAATACTTCCCATCTATTACTCTCTCGTTATTCAGTTGTTTAGATCTTGCTTCTTGTTCGTAAACATCGACATTCCATTTCTTTCTCCCATACTGGTCTTTGGAGATTTTATCCTCACTCATTATATTTTTTCTAGCTTTACATGTTGAATCGAGTGAATAAAGGTAAAGTGTCAAAGCTACCAATTACAAAGACACCCACAATAAACAATGAATCTATAAGTAAATTGAACTCGGATTTGGTTTCTGGGTTTGATAAGTTATGGCAGGTCAAGGAATCATATCTAATTAAAAATATACCCAAAAGTCTACAAATTTCAAATGAAACAATCAAGATAGCTGGTTTCGATTTCGATGGTACGTTGGTCGATACCAAATTTGGAGGTAAATTTGCTAAATCGCCTCAAGATTGGAAATGGTTCAATTCTGACGTGTTGCCAGTTTTAACCAGATTGAGTAAAGATTATTTGATTGTGATCTTCACCAACCAAGGCGGGGTCGTTGCCAACGATTTAAAGAGTAAAAGCTTTATAAAATTCACGTCTAGAATGGCATTAGTAGCACAAGAAATACAGAAGGAGATTGGGAATGAGAAATTGTTTGTTTATGCATCGCCAAAGAAACCTGCTAAAGAAAAAGTCGACCACGATTTTCATGCCAAGATGAGAAAGCCAAACACTGGCATGTGGGAACAGCTAATCTCTGACTTAAACTCATTTGATTTAAAAGTGGATTTAACTCACAGTTTTTTCATTGGAGATGCAGCTGGTAGACCAAGAGATTTTTCCAATAGTGATCTAAAATTTGCTGAAAACGTAGGCATACAATTCAAAACTCCAGAACAGCTATTTACAAATATAGATTAGTAATCTTCCAACATAATTTCTTTGAATTGATCGTCCATTTTGTCCCAATTAGAAACCAATGTCTTACTTTTCCCAATTGTGCTGAAATATCCATCGACATTTTGAATATCTCTAATCTCAACTTCGTCTTTATATTTTGGTAGCTCATTTTCGTTATCGAAATGCAATACCAAACACTTTTTTATATCCGAAACGTCATTTTCAAATTTTATAGCTTCATTTGTAGTTTGAGGGTAATTTTTTATGATGAAGCTAGTGTCAAACGTACCTTCTCTGGTATTTATATAATCATGGAGGTAATCTTTAATCACAGCAGTTAATAATCCTGGTGGATATGGTTTATTTTGAGAGTCCAAGTCTTGTAACAACACTGAATATTTTCTAGAAACATCGTTTTTCTCATTTTCAACCAATTGAACAGGATCAATGACTTTAATTTTACGACCTGAATCGTCCAACTTCAATATGATCTTATCTAAGGACTCGTTATTGTGAATATATGGAATGACGTAAAATTGATACTTTGAGTTCAATTTGTTTGAGATCAACTTGTTTCTTCGCTTAATCCCTGTTTTCTGCTCGTATTCTTGAAACTCTCTCTCAGTCAAATTTTGGTTCGAGGGCTTTCGTTTGTCTAAATTGGTACCGGCGAAATACAACACCACCCACGATATCCCGAGCATGTAGAGCAAATAACGTACTCTGTATTGTTTTCTTTTTGGTGTTGGGCGTTGGGAGTAGAACCTGGGTATACATCTGGGCACACTTCTTGGTGCAACTACACTTCTTGGTGCAATTGTAAATTTTGGTCTGATTCCAAACATATCTCTTTGAATATTGTGGGAGAAAAAAAACTAAAAAATTTTCCAGTAATCATGTCTGCCTCCTTGATTCAATTGGCAAACCTAACAGCACATATTAAGAACAGTCTCAACATAACGTTGGGCAAGACCTCGTTGAGCTACAACAAAACCAACTTGCAAGCTTTGTTGTCGTTATACCACCAAGGTTTCATATCAAGTATCCAAAAAGGTTCCATCAATGGGCCTGATTTAGTTCCTACCCCAGTCACACAACAAAACATATCGAGTAGAAAGTTATGGATCGATTTGAAATACAGAAACAATTTGTCTGTCATTCGTAAAATATCATTGATCTCAACTCCAAATAGAAAATACGATTTATCAACAGAAGAAATAAAAGCTTTGGCCAGTGGAATACCCGTAAGAAGAATACCCACCTTGCAACCTGCTGAGTGTATATTTATAGAAAACAATGGCCAGTTTTATGAAGTGCAAGACGCTGCAAAACGAGGTTTAAGCGGTAGAGCTTTGTTTAGAGTCAAGTGATGTAAATAATGTAAATATAATTATAATGCTATTTTTTGAGTTCTCCCACTTCCGTTCCAATTGGTCATATCGACTTGCCAATTCTTCCACACCATCAATTTCTCTTTGAAATTATCCGATTGAGTTGAGCTTTTAATGTTTTGAGACTCAGAGGCGTAATCGTTTTTGGTGAAAATAGGTTTGGCGGGTTTAACACTCACGGGCTTCGTGCTGCTTTGTTGTAATTCTTGAATCTTGTCATTCAAATCCATTTGTGACAATTTTAAGTCTGTATTTTCATCTCTCAATTTCTTGATTGTTGTCTTTTGAGCTTCAATTGTTGTTTTAAGTTCTTCAATTTGAGACAATAGATCTGAAGTTTGTGTTTCTACTTTGGAATGGGCCTCAATTTCCTTATCTTTGACTGGCTCAGTTTGTGCTACGTCCTGTTTAATGGATTCTTCCGAAAGCTCATCAATAGTTTTTTCCTCATCTTCAGCTGTCTTGGTTTCATCTTTTTTCTTCGAGCTTTCTTTTTCCTCGTCTTTGCTGGAAGGAGATTCTTCATCTTCAACCTCATTTAATTCCTTCACTTCGTTATCTTCATTTGATTCATCAATTGGTTTTGCTTCTTCGTCATCCTTCTTCTTCTTCTTGCCGCCTTTCTTTTTCTTTTTCATCTCTTTCAACTTCTTTTTGGCTAGTTCTAGTCTCTCTTCTTTTGTTAATTCTGCATCTGATGTGTCTGACATGATTTGGTTAGGGTTGATTTTTTGTCGCTTCCGACTTTGACTAGCAACAATGCTACCAAATGTGACAACTTTCAAATGTTGCAATAGTAAAACTCCCTAATCAAAGTTAATACTAGATTCTTTTAAAGATTCTGGATACTCGATTCCAAACAGACTTCATCAGTTTTTAATTTAAAAAAAATCAATATAAAACTGGTTTAGTTTCGGACAAGATTTGCGCTAGATAATCAAGCTTGTAATTTGACAAGAATAGGGTAAATGTCAATGTACAAATCGACTCCAGTAGTATCTTTTTATATATTAAGCTCTTTTGTTTCACATATCCACTGTCAAAGTCAAGCTAAAAGTTCCTGTCAATCAAATTACTATTGCTTTCTGATTATTAATAGCTAGCCCCATCAAAAATACCAAAAGAGTTTTACATATCAAACTCATTCACTAGTAAACGTCTTTTGTAAACAAATTGCAATAAAAAGTGATTCAGTTCACAATCCAACAAACAAACTTCATTGTGAAGAATCATTGGCTCTTTTGGAATCGCCAAATCTTGGCTCTTGGTCAGTTAAAGTGTAAGATTATCACAACGACTCTATTCTAGTAACTCGTAGCATTACAATTTAAATACGTGCCAATATCAGATAAACAACAACCCACTACGGAACAGTCTACTAATTTCATGTTATTTCTAGGGGTATTGTAACACGAAGGACTGCTTTCAGACCACCAAGACAGTTTGAAGTAGATCATTCTTATGCTAAAACTTCATCGTGTATTCGATCATTATATACTTTCGTCATTCTTGTTATAATCATTCCACAACTGTAGAAATTTGTTTACTCTACTCTCATAATTCTTCAACTTATCCTCATTCTGAAAAATTAAATTCATTGTGTAATCAGGTCTTAAAGAGTGACCGAGGAAATCGTATTCTCGCATTAAATACTCACTCTTTTCTTGGTCGCGCTCCAATAACAGCTTCAACTCCATTTGATGGTAATTTGTGAATTTATGAGTCTGAATGAACTCAGAGAACAACCCGTTCGATTCTATTAGGTTTAAATGGTCATCTAAAGATAATTTATTCAATTTTATAAGCTCCAATTGCGTTGGCTGCTTAAGTGACGTGTTCTTCACAGTTTTAAGTTTATGAACTTTCTCCCAGTTAGGCGATTTTGCAAGGTAATCCAAAACAATCTCTGTATTAAACCATAATCTGAAATTATTGAAATAAGTAAAGTCACGATGGTTTTTCTTAGTTAACGATCCTAAATTATATTCATTGTTCAACATGGAAACAAAATTTAATGGAACCAACCCTTTATGGTTTTCAACGGCTGTAGATATCAATGGGTTGATTTCATTGTAGGATATAAAATGGTTGTTTCGACAATTGTAAACTTTTAATTGAATATTTTTCTCAGTATGATTCATTTCCGTCTGCATTAATTGTTGGATGGATTTTCCAGATAACAATTCATACTCTGGGTCGTATCTAGAAGGAGCCGGCTCGTCAGTTAAAGCTAAGCCTGTGATGTCAATATACAATCCTGTATCAATATCAATGAATCTAGCATCTATGGCATTATTACCATTTCCTTTCTTTCGATTTGTGATAGTTGATCCAACATCAAGAAAATATCTACTCATTCCATCAAAATTTCCGTCAGAGTCACCGGCATTCTCAACAATCACAGATTGATTGAAATGTTGTCCTAATTTGTATAAATCTTGAATAGGAACTTGTACATCGATGTCTCCATCCCATGGAAATGAAACTCCATTCCAATACCAACTCAACAAAGATCCATGAGCTATCCAAGTTATAATCCCATGATTTCTAGTAAATTGTAGATAGTTTTTCAAAAGTCTGTGTAATAATATTGTTTGATGGTTTTTGTCATGTATCAAGCCATTAAAAAATCTCCAATCATAATGCTCACCTTGCCAGGAGTCGCCAACAGATTTTAATAATTTTGCTTCAGCAAAATGTTTAGGCGGATCTTTACAATCGTTACTAAAAATCAAGGACTGTAAAAACAATTTATCTGTATATGAATTTGATATTTCTAATTTTTCAATCAAAATGTCAGTATCTTTGTGAAATGATTCTTCGGGTATATTAATCATATGGTCTTGTAATGAGTTTTCTTTCGAAGTAGGGTTAGTTTTTAATAAACTTTTGTAGCTTTCCAAAACATTAAACTGAGTTTCAACATCATTCAACATCCCATTGTGTAGAACTGAATATTGTAGATCATTCAAATTGTTCACGTTCACCTGGTATGAACTTTTGTCAGTTAAAAAAACCAATTTGTTGGGAGAAGGAGCAGATGAAAATAAGTATGATTTCCCCAATAACTCTCTATTCAGCACTGTTTGTTGACCCGTGAAATTAAAAACTTTATATCCTAATAAACTTTCAGGCTCATATTTACAGTAGAAATTAACATCCACTATATGCGAACCCTTTATAATGTCATCTTTGCCTGAAATATTGAACAAATCCAGGCACAAATTTTGTTTTGCAGGGTTAAGAATGTACTTGTCTAAAGGGGTTAAGTCAACCCAATCTGCCCAGTGGAATTTGACAACACCGTCATTGTTATCCTTCTTGTAATGGCTTTCTAAATGTTTGTAGTAGACGCTCAAAGTCAATCTAGGGTCGAAAGGTAGTACAGGAAGTTTTGATGCGTCTTTGGGTATTTTGACATCCAAAGGTACGTCTAGATTCTCTTTTAAATGCCAAAACTCATTGCTCTTATCATTTAATAGCTTCACCTGTTTGACCTGGTTTAATTTGTTCATGAACGCATCGTTTGAGTCTAGATTATAGGTTGATGACAAGATGTTATAGTACCATTTGTTGAATTTGTGATTAATCAACAAGTTTAATTGAGATTGGTATTGTTTTATAGAGGGTTGTTGAAATAATGAGTTGAGACTCAACAATATGGTATATACTATGGTTGCCAATAGCAATAGTTTAACAAAAATCTTCTTTATTCTTAGTTTGACCATTACCCATTGAATAAAACTTTAGTTGCCCTTTGCGTAAAATGGAATTTTGGATCTAAAAAGAAAAAAATTCATTGATGCAAAGACGGTTAAACTTTGTCTGTTCTTACAAAGGTCACGAGACTGTAACACTGTAAATCTAGATCCTTCAGATTTTATCAAGCTTTAATTGATACTACCATTGCATTTTATCAACAAATAGGATCTGAAGTAGACAACTGCTTAATCATCTTCAAGTTCTGATATTAAGTACACTAAGAAGACAAAGTAACACTAGATAATTTATTAGAAAAAATCTATTGATAAAATTCGTGCCGATTGATACAAGATAATCATGGCTTCAGTAATGAAGGGATATGCTTCTTCAGCAAGAAATTAATCTCATACCTTTCACGTTTTTTTTCCATTTCAAAAGCACAAAGCATTCCAAAAACTACTTCCAGTATACTGGATTATATATAAATCAACCAATAATAAAACGCTTGATTATTCAACTGGCAACAGTGATTGTCGTAAAATCAAGAGACACTCCACAGAAATTGCTTTTTTTTTTCGGATATGGAAGAAAAGCCATATCCGTCCACGGTAACCGCGCTTGTGACTTTTCCATTTCAAAACAATAACAAAGCAATCGCAACATAAACAACAATTAGCCATCTCACACGCATATCATCTTCTTTATTATCTATAATTCTATTTCTTGTAACAAAATGTCCTCTTCACATTGGGTTAGTCTGTTTAAAACTTTAACGCTTGGATTTGACTCATCATACCCTTCATTGTAATTCAGATCGTTATTGAACCGCAATACACAACTACTACCACCATAAACAATGTCTTGTTCGACTCCTATTCGGTTGCATATCAACACATTCACTGGGTTTCCTCGTGAGAACCATTTCGGCATATATGAGTTTTGATGACTAAGAAAAGGAAAGAATCGTAAAATCCAATAATTTATGTTTGTAGAATTTGGCTTCTCTTCGAGCACTAGGTCGTTTGCCATCTTTATTCTTTCCTGTTTTGGAGTTTCTTTGTTTATTGACGGCGATTGGCTAGTCAACCACGCCATTGGACATATGATCAATTGAGATTTTTGTAGATAACAACTTGAACTGAATTCAAATTTATTAAATGGTTCTTTAAATTGGTATGGATTCAAATCCATACATATTCCAAAATTCACTTTCACTGATTTAGTTTGATGATGAGAATTTTCTAATTCGAGATCAACGGAAGGAAAATCTTTGATTGGATTCTCATTACAGCCCCAAACTTCATCAGTCTCATATAAAAAAGTTTTTCTATAGTTGTGTATCAACTCACCTGACTTGTTGAATACCGCACAAGAATTATAGATTTTGTCTTGATGGATTTCTGGATACCCAATGACTGTAAAGCATGAGAATCTCACACTCAATTGTTTAGCGTAATTCAACGATGACCCATAATTTGACGTTGATTCTAGATATGGCTTGATATCTGTTGACGAGTTGAAATTGTACCCTGTGATAGCCAACTCTGGTAATACGATCAAATCAATGGTAGTTTTGATTTTGTTTGCAATCAAATTGTTGATTGTTTGAATATTCAATTGAGGGCTTCTTAGTATGGAATTCAACTGAATCAAAGCGACCTTGAATTTCATCTTGATTTCAAAAATGTTGGGAGTTCACAAATTGTTTGTTCCAATTTAAATTGGCAGCTAAAGTCACGATTTCAAACTAGTAGTTCTGTCAAAATCTATTGAATTTTCTACTATCTCATCTAATTGATCAATTTACACGTCTTATTCAATTCGTTCAGTGCGCTGCAATAATTTTTGCAGCTTGCTTCATACGTCTTTGGGCAATCTCATATAGACATGAATTGATGCAGTATCTCTAGCTCATTTACGTTGAAATTTAAAATTTCAATTTCTTATGAATCTCCTTCATTGAGCCGATTCACGCACTAATCGATAGTTGTCACGTCTTATCTTACGACAAGTGCCAAATTCACGCTAGTTCGAATATTTTTGAAAAAAATGTGATTACCACACTTCTGATACGCTATTGCAATATGATTTTAATCATCAGCCTTGGTTCAAGAGGCTTTAATTACTCTTTCATTTTATATTTTCGACTGTACACCGAGCGACACAACATGGCTTTGAATTTTGTCGGGCGTTGAAAATGCCTAATTTGGTATTAAACACCGCGACATATACACGCGAATACCTCACCACACACAGCACAAGATGAAAAATCTGAAGCTGCGCACGTACGATGCGGTATATAACAAAACAAAGAAAGCGTACCGAGCACTTTACCAGCAATTTGAGTGTTAAAATGTATGGGCCTTCTCCATCTTATCCCAAAGCTAAACTACGCAATTTATTAGGTACAAAACGAGGTGCGATACTTTGTAAATACTAAGCATAAAGCAGTCGGCGGTTATCGGTGATCAATAAAAGGTTCCACATTTTGAAGGAAAAACTTTTTTCTTGGCACAGATCTCAAACTTTATATAATATTTACATCCCACTACTACCAATTATCTTTTTCATCAACCTTCGCTCATAACTTCTCATATACACAACACTCCTGTCTACGCTATTCATCACTAGAATTTCAATCTTTTATTACGACTTTGTCTTTTTTGACGATTTATTTTGCATCGTTTTTACTGTCACGAGACCAATATCATGTATTTGATTAGAAGATCTAGAGGCATACTCTTACTACTCATCATTGTGACCATACATGTAATTGTGATATCCATATTCAAGATCAATCCCTTGAAAAGCTATCTAATAGATAACTTATCGCTCATCAACATCCATCACATTCGACAGTTGTTGGCTTCCAATTCAAATACAAATGAAATCATCAATTTCGATCACCAATTGTTACAAAGTCTAAACGACCAAGATTTGAAAAACATCCACAATCCATCTGTACATATTAATTATAAAAGCATTACCATACCCAATCAGCAATCAGTACTAGAGTACCAACCCTATGATCCAAGATTTACATTTGGTTTGATATTAAAACATTTAAATCAACAACTCGACAACAATGACAAGTTGCTGATACCTTGTTTTCATTGGAGTGATTACGTAGACATGTCACCATTGGAACCATTTTTGTTAAATCCTACCAAACCCGTTTGCAACATGTTTGACGTGAGACGTAAGAGTCCCGCCATCAATACCAGAGACGATTTAAAAGATCCCACGGAGTATTGTATACATGATTCCGATATCGACGCAATCTTAGCTCAAGGAATTACCGAAAAGTACAATCAACAATTCATACTGGACTTGAAACACTTAAGTCAAATGAAGTTATCAACGGGATTTCATATTCATTCTTGGACAGGCAGAGGTAAGAAGGAAATGAGACCCGTGCTTGCTAAATCATATCTTTACGATTTTATGACCTTACCTTTAACCATGACGTTGTTACTTCCAAACGATCGAATGTTGAATTTGGACGTCGAACAAGAAAGAGGTTTTATCAAGGACTCAACAATGTTTAAACCCGACACAAACGTTGACTTGCGATTGGAAATCAATCTTTTATCGAGTAAATTACAACAAAAGTTGCGTCTACCTTTTGAAAAGCATTTAAACCATGAATTGTTTATCGACGAGTCTGAGAAAGTTAAAACGGAATTACAATCAAAATCATTAAACCAAACAGACAAGAATTATATGCTTTCTCTTGAGTCCTCCTTGATTAACTCCAATCCTCCAAAGTATTTCCATGAAGCCAACATTATAAAAAAAGAACGTAATTTTGGAATTGGTGGGCATTACGATTGGAGATTCATGAATGGGATTTTGAACCACACTCCCAAGCAACCAATATCAATACATGGGTTATTAAAAGCATGGTTGAAATTGACAAACCAGCAGAATTTAAACACTTGGATAGCTCATGGTTCATTGTTAAGTTGGTATTGGAATGGGTTACAATTCCCTTGGGATGGCGATGTCGATGTACAGATGCCAATACGCGATCTCCACAAATTATCCCAGAAATTCAACCAAAGCATTGTTGTTGATTTCGGGGATGCAGATAATTTGAGATTCGGCAGATACTTTCTAGACTGCTCGACATTCATATCGCACAGATCAAGAGGCAACGGGAACAACAATATTGATGCCAGATTCATAGACATGGATACCGGATTGTACATCGATATCACAGGGTTAGCCTTGAGCGAAACAAAAGCTCCAACAAGATACAATAGTTTGTTGAAAAACTCTGGACTTGAGAGAGCTACAAAAGATGCAACTATAACGCAGTATCAGAGAAACGAATTCATGCAGGTTTACAATTGTAGAAACAACCATTTTGCTAGGTTAGATGGGTTGTCTCCTTTGAGATTGACCATGGTTGAAGGAGAGTTTGGATACATTCCACTGGAATTTGAACAGGCTATATCAACCGAGTATGGAGATAAATCTTTGACTGAAACAAGTTTCAAGGATTACATATATTTGCCTAAACTTCGTCTATGGGTGTTTAAAGAATCCATTGTGAATTACATGAGAAAGTTTCATAATTACGACTCGAATAAGAAAATGATAGCTATAAATTTGAGTGACGACGAGTACATCGAATATTTGAAATTTGATTTCTTAAACCTCAAAGAGTATTTGAATATTTACAACGTCACCTATGCTCATCAAGAAGAGCTTTTAACTATATTTAAAGACAAGTCGACAAAAGATTTGTTCTTTGATGATGACAACTTGGTCGATTCTAGAAGATATCTAAGGGGAGATTTTTTCAAATACTCGAAATTGAGTCAAGGTTATAACTATGAAAACGAGTTACAAAGAGTGAGAATTAAGCTCGATCAGTATTACAAGGATTTGAAAGTTGAACAAGATTTGATACAATCAGATCCAATAAATTTCGCTCAGGTACCGATGGAGGGTAAACAAAAGACGGAAAAAGAAGATACAGAACAACCAGAAACGAATGAGAAAAACACAGAGATTCTCAAAACTGATCCCTCAGTTCAAAGTGATCCAAAATTAGTCCAATATCCAAATTAATGTACATAATTTTCTATAACTTTGACGCAACAAACCATAACCCACTGATTGTTAAAACAGTGATTGCACCCAATACTTGTGCTTGTAGCTGTGACACTTTAATCAATGTATTTGAACTTTCGTCACTTTCAAAACTGAATTCAATGTATTCTGACTTTTCAATCGATTTCACTAAAGTCGATACATTCAGACTAAACCCAACAGGGGCATCCTTCTCTTGTTCTTTATCGACGATTACGTTTTGCACGTTACCAAAGAAATCAGTCAACAAAACATCGCTGACGTTTCTTTTGAACAAATCTGTTCTTATACCTGGATGAGAATGAATGTTTTCAAATGTGTACACATCGAACAATTTATCCATTGTTTCTTTTGAGTCCTTCTGTACATGCTCTAAAAAGTCTAATGTGTAATAAGTAAATCTATCAATCACAGCCACCCCAATGTCCATATCTGAATGATGTGAATATGAACTTTCATCCAACTTGGAACTACCAACAGCCAAGATGTTAGGACTATAAAATTTTTCATACATTGTGTTTGCTTGACAAGTGTCAATCATGAAGAAGATCTCATTGTACCTCTTTTTCTCAAACATTTGCTCGAAAGCGTCTGCTAAATCGTAGGCCCCAATTTCCTCCGCGTCCTGGAACTTCAAAAACTCATTACCTCCGTGGCCAGTCATGTAGATGAAAATATTGGAGTTCTCATCTGTCAACAATCGCTTTGACCGTGGATGCTCAGGCTCCCATCTATCAGTCAATAACCGTATAAAATTCTCTACTGTGACTTCATAACCCCGATAATCCACTTCAATCGACTCTCCGTACAAGTCCAACGCCTGATCCATGTTGTTGAACACCGTTCCCGGAAACGCATTCCTCGAGTTGCACGCTATGTCGTCACTCAACATCAATATTATTTGAGAATCGGGTATGCCTAATCGTTTCACGGTACGGTACAAACTCAAGACGTTTGCCATGTGACGATAATTGAACCAAAACCGCGACGTAGATACCAAAACCGCCCAGTTGTTGTTGTGGTTTGACGTAACATCAACTGAATGTACTAGGGTCAAGTACAATACAAGACGTAGTACTATAAGTATGTTCATTGACTGTTTGTGTATTAGTAAAAAAATGTAATTGTAGTTTGGCGCTCATCACGTGAAAATTCATGTACTGCAGAGCATTTTGTATATGTGCAGTCTAATTTGGTTTCATTAATTCTATACACTGTGACTTCCAATATCATTTCTTCATTAAGGCAACTGCTTTATTTAAAATGGTCTGCCATTTGACAAACGCATAGCTATTTAACTCCCCATATTTTAAGGCAGTTATAAATCTACTTATAGATGATAATCTCTCATTCAGTAGCACCTGCTCGACTTTTTCCTTGAATTTCTCAATATTAAATGTCGATTTATATTTCTTTCGATAGAATCCCTCAATCCTGTGAGTATGATAACTCAAAACGTATTGAATCTGTTTTTCAGTAGCAAATTTATGATACACGTTTGTCGATTTGGCCCATTCCAATTCTTTTTCATACTGACACTCAATCATCTCAAACACTTCCATCAAATTTGAGCTTGTAAATACAGTTTTTAAATATTCGTTGGTGGCATATCGATTCGCCGCAAGTTTATTCAACGTGAGCTGGAAAACTATACCCGAACTAGTCTTTTTCTTCTCAATCGATAAGAATTGATCTTTGGAAATGGCAAGGATCCAGATGTAGTTGACTTTCACATTTATCCAAGGATATGGACCTTTTGAGAATATCTTTGTCAAGGTTTGATTATCATGGAGCCAGAAATCGGGGATCTTAACTCCGTCAATCGTTTGCAACTCAAACAACCCACTGTTTAATACTTTCAAAATATTTTTCACTGCTTTTTCACGCTCTTCCTTTGTATTGATTTTAGGAAACTCTTCAACTTCCATCTCAACTTCAACTTCTTCCTCCTCTTTAAACTCTTTTGTTTTCAATTTCAAGTTTTTTCCAGTCAAAGTTGGTTTCACTTCCAAACCGCCTAAGGTTAGTTCAACTAAATCGATGATATGACAATGGGTCTTTCCTTTGTGTAATCTCAAACCCCTGCCAACCATTTGTATCATCAACGCTTTTGAAAGCGTGGGCCTAGCTAATATTAAGCTGTCTATGTTGGGTATATCAGTTCCTTCGGTAAATACTCCTACATTGCACAATATTGGTATTTTCCCGTCTTTGAAATCTTGTAAAATAAATTCTCGTTCACTCTTGGATGTTTCACCAGTCACATACTGCGCATTTATCCCAAATGACTGAAACATGCTACACAACTCCCAGCAATGCAACACATTCACACAAAATATGATTGTGGATTTATACTGTTGATTCTTATTCAATTTCAAATATGAAAGGATTATTTTATCGTTGAAATGAATTTCGTTTAATGCCTGGTACAAACTCTTGCTTTCGTAATCTGCATTTCTGATTGCAACATTCTCCAATTCAAGGTTCGTTTTAGCTACGGAGATTTTTATACTCGATAATTCCTGATTGTCAATCATATCATTAAGCGATCTTTCGTAAGCAATTTGATCAAACACCTTTGACAAGGCATTAGTATCATGACGGATCAATGTCGCGGTGAATCCAATGACATTGATCTCAGAATCTGGTGTCGTTGCGTCAAAATGATTCAAAATCGTCATGTAGGACTTTGCAGTTGAATGATGGCATTCATCAATGATTATACTCTTGAATTCTTGTGGATTAAGTTTCTTAAACCGCTCTCGTCGAATTATCGATTGAATACTAGCAACTACCACGTCCGCATTTGGCGATGCTGATAATTTACGTATTTCTTTCTCGACTGTTAAATCCGGGTTGATCAACTTGATTTTCTCGCTGGCCTGGTTGATCAATTCTTCTGTATGAGCTAACACCAACGTTTTGTTACCCCTGTTTTCCAGAGGTGGTAGAAGGGGGATTAGATGTGAAAATACAACAGTCTTTCCACCTCCAGTGGCCATGACCACTGCTGAACGACGTTTATTTTGTTTGACTAAATCCAACACTGAGTGTATTGCATGCTGTTGATAATCTCGTAGTTTAATTTCCCTGATCACTGATGATTGATGGAAACATCGTATCCTAAACAAGGTACCAAACATGGATTTTTGCAACGCGGTTAGATCACTTTCGCTACCATATTAAGAAAACTCTCAATTCAGTGTATTTAACTTGTATATATATCTACTCTACTACGTTTCTGTATTGTGTGATAAAACAACGCCTCACCTCCATCTACTTTGTCCAATTCCTCTACTGACGGCGCCTTCACTTGCAAAACCACATACGATCCATCTTGTTTTTGAACGTCTTTTGTCGGTCTGATAAAATACCCCGGGTTTATTATCAAAACATCTTTGATAACTTTTGCAAAATACTTTAATTCCGATGGAATGATTAAAACATCCGGCAATGAGTCCAATTCTGTTAAACCGAGATAGGGAGTTTCCAATGTCGATCCATTGATTGTTATTTTGGAGACTTCGTTACCTACCGCGCCATTATGAAGATCTGAACTTTGGTGTACTTCATTCACCGAGCCAGGAAAGATTGGATAATACCTTCTTTGATCAAATATGTGGTTTATTATTCTATCGAATCTGTTTGAATTTACAAATTCATTCTCCTTGACCACATCTTTCAAATCTTTGAAAATATCCAAGTTGGAATTACCTATCAACACCTCGTTTATTGAAAAACTAGAAGGGTTGGGAAAGATTTTTACGTTTTTAGGTAGTCCAAACTTTTTTCTATCAAACGAATCTTGCGGATATGAACAGTGTTTTATACATGAGTCTTTGATAGAAGGGTATAGTATGATTTGAATCTTTTGGTCTATCTTCTTGATTCTCGGTGTTATTACTCGTTTAAACAAGTCGTCTAATGTTTTAGGCGGCTGCTGTCCGTCGTTGATCTCTATATCACCATCCTCGATACATTTGTTGTTCAAATCTAGAAATGGTCCATTCAAGATGACAACGTTAGGTTTGATCTCATTGTTGATTTGTTCGATTAAGTCATCGAATTTGGTAAAGTCCAATTTATTCGTATTTGTAAATGGTCCCGAAGCAATCAATATTTTAAGCCCGTTAGATTGAATTTGTTCAAACTGTTTAATTTCTTCTAAATCTGACACTGATTGACCTAATTCCGGTAACTTCATCACTTCATCAACTATAAATTTCTTTCCGGTTGGATTTCGTCCTTTCAAAACTACTATTTGGCCTTGGAAGAAGGCATAGCCATCTAACTTACTAATATCCAAAGGTATTCTCTGTCCTATACCTGACAACCTTGACGTTTCTAAATACAAAGACGTGCTATTTAACACGTCCTTTGATGAATATACAGGTGAGTCGGGGACAATTCTCCCACAACATAAAATGTCAAATTGAGAGCTGATGCACGGGTTGTTGAAAGATAGACTAGATTCTTTATTCGCATCCAGATACAACTGAGCCATTCGGTCGATTTGGTCATCTAAAACATCCGCACTCTCCAACAACTTCATCTGCATGGTTCTAAATTTATATTTGGCTGCATCAAAATTAGTTGACAACGTAAATGGTTTTTCTTCACTCAATTCATTTTGAATTGGTTCAATATCTGGATTCAAAGTTTCCAACAATGTATGCGAAGGTTTAGCATTGTTTGGCTTGACGGGGGACGCAAAAGTATTGTTTGCGGTTTCAAAATCGCTAGCTGGGGGGGATGAAACGACGTTCAATGGTGTTTTAAAGTCTGGTGTTGATTCTTCAATTTTTCGTTTCTTAATCTGTGGAGTGGTTTTTTGAATATCTCTTGCTTTTTTCAAATTAGGATTTACTTTGTTTGAAGATAGTTTGGTTTGTAAATACAGCTGAAACGTGCTCAAATTTTGGCAGTTGAGATCCAACTCTTCATCTACCCCGGTCACATTAAACGATTCCCATTCTATGAATAAGTCTTCAATTGACAAATTGAATATTCCAAGTAATGCCTTTAATTTCTCATAATCATCTTCTTGTAGTTTAACAGGGCCAAATTCTTTTGCAACTTCTTGTTTGAATGAATCTTCTACTGGCATTATCACGGTTTGGAAAATTGCAAAAAAAAAAATAAAACGCGTGGATTGATTTTACCGTGAATAAATGCATACCACCATATCCTTCATAGCCTAAGACTAGAGTCTGGGTTGAGTGTCCTCTTTTTATCAATATTTATGGTTGTCTTGTCTACCCAAAGCTAGCAAATAGCTTTCAATCCGCTGTATTCGGCACTTTTGTGAAACACTTCAAAAATGTTTGATATTCCTCCCATCAGCTTGTGATTGATCGTAACGGTTGAACTAAATCTTCATTAATAAACGCGTTAAGTCATAATTCGTGGGCATAGTTTACTCATGAGCAAATTGTTTGCAAGTATACTAACGTTATTTATAGAAATGACGAATTAGATGGCACCAACCGCCAGATATGAGTCGTTACAATTACACCTATTAAATCGCACCAAAAAAAAAAAATCTCAGGTAAGGATGCAATGAAAACCCCCAGGTAAGGATGTAATAAACACTTGGCTTAGGATGTATAACACCATTATATAGTAAAAAACTAGGTAAGGATGCAATAAACTTGAAAGCTAAGGATTTAAAGAAGAATTGAGGATGCTAGAGAAAGTTCTTGTTTTTGTGTCAAAGATCCTATACACCAATACTTTACTGGGTGTAACTGTAACGACTCGCCAGATATTACATCGTACATGAAGTTTTAGTAAACCGTCTAAAATCCAACGTTATGGCAAAAGAAATCGAGCAGTTCTATTTTATAAATTCACCACACACATCAAATTTGAAGAATTACATTTAAACTGCGCTTTGAGCAGAACGTCTACGATATGAACTGGTTATTTATACTGTTATCCAGTATTGAGCTATGAATGAAATGAAAAAATCCATATTCTAATTGAAATGCCAATTTTCGCTGAGTTCTTAAGGTTACGGTTATAAGAACATCATTGCAAAATTTCTTATACTAATTAGTAGGAATTAATCAACACAAACGTACATTCAAGGTTGAAGTAAGCTGAGAACAAACTTGGATTAGAATAGATTTTACTAAATATGAATTGATATTTGTCGGGAACATTTCAAGTCACACCAAGCTTACAGCTTCGAGACTTTTAATAATTGTTAAAGGGAAACTAACATCAGAATGTAAGACTTTGAACTTTGTTCAAGTCAAAGATATAAATATCTGTTTGTAACTAAAATGGCATTGCAATACTGTTTATATTACTTGACATTATGAGAAAAGTGAATCGCTAGCTAGTATAAAGCAAAACATCAGTTTTATTTTCCGAAAACCCAATAATAATGATGACAAAAAATTTCATAAGAACATATGATTACACTGAAGCAATTAAAAAGAAGGGAAAATGAATTTTAACAAAAACAATATGATTTGCTGACGAAACTAGAATTTATATTTTTAAACGATTCTGGCAAGTATGTGGAATCGAAAACTAACTTAGTGCGAATAAGTGAGTTACTATCCACTAATTGCAAATAGATGCTTTCGGTTATTACACGATAAAACCAGCAAATTGTGAGAAGCTTATTATGGTTATCAATTAGTAGGCTTTACATTTAGTGTTTGTGTTAAAGTTATGTAATTACATTTCAAGAAGCAAAACAAGGAATTTCATCATATATAAGGAAGTTGAATTCCTGATTTGCTCGATATGAAAATATAAAGAATACAAGGGTTTTATAAGTAGTTAGTACTTTATAGAATTCAATATCACAATTATAATTAATCATTAATGAAACATTCGGTTTAGTAATTCTACTTCATATTATTACAAGGTATTGTAAAGTCTTTAATTACACGTGTTTATGGTCATTTCATAAGCACTACAAGTGTGTACATTCTAAGATGATATTTAATTAGTTACTAGTTAAATACTCATCCTGTTTCGTGAAAACTAACGAAAAGTTTTTCCCCTGACAAAGTATCTTTGTAGAAAAAAATTGCTTACGAAGCAACCACATTTAGTTCATAGGAATAGACACAATAGTTCAACAAGTCACGCGTGAGCCAGAAGAAGTGTTGTTGTTTCTATTCAAACATTAAATTGTGAATATTTGTTCCAAATCAGAATGGGTAGAGATCCCAAACGAAAAGCATTTTAAAACCCATCTCTGCCACGCCAAACACAAAACACAATTTCATCTCTCTGTCCGCTAAAAAGCCTACCTAGCTTGAACGTATACCTGAAAATATACCCAGTACATAAAAAATGAAACCGCGAGCTTGCATTCTTTCCACTGAAATGAATTGCGTTTCCGTAGCGTTTATTTTTAAGTCGCAATCAAAACTTTACTATGCTTTATATATTACAATTTACAAGTCCTTAGCTATACCATCAAGCTTCCTCTGGTTGAGGATCTTCTTTTTTGGACTCCTCTTTAGATTCAGATTTATCTTTACTTTCGTCTTGTTTTTCTTCAGGGTTCTTACTAGTTTTATCATCAGTATTTTTTTCATCTACTTTATCGAGTTTCTCATCTTTCTTGTTATTTTTGTTAAATTTACCTTTTTTAAACTTTTTACCACCTTTGTGACTATCATTGAAACTATTTCTTCTTTTGGTAACTTCGTTTTGGCCAAATCTTTTACCACTTTCTTTCATTTCTTGGAAAGTTAACCATGACATTTTCTTTAACAAATCTTTCTCGTTCAAATTTGAAGCATCATCTTTTGTTAAAATACCTTTTTCAAAAGACAATTCGTTTTCATTTAACAACCATTCGACGTCTTTCAAACTTTTGAATTCAACATCAACAACACCAAAGAATTCTTTCTTAAATTTACTCTTGACTCTACGTATGGAGTTGATTACTTTTTCATTGGGTAAATTTGGTAAAATTTTCTCATGGAACCAATTTTCAACTTCATCTTGAGATAATTCTTTTGGGAACCCTTCAATATGAATTGTGTTTTTTTTCCTTTCGTCTCTGTCTGAATCACTAATGTTGACTGGTTCTACTCTGGTGATCATGTCATTGTTGGAACTCAATTTCAATTTTTCGGACTTTTTCAATGCTTCAATAACTTTTTCTTCTGGTCTATATTGTTTCATTCTACCAAATGTGAGAATTGTCTTTAATTCAACCCAACCATCATTGGACTGATAATTTGTCCACATGAACTTGTCGGTTTGCAAGTTTGAGTCTGAGAAGTAAAACTCAACTTGTTTTCTGACTTTATCCTCAAAATCGTCTCCCTGGTATACGAAATCACTCATGATTAATGATTCTAGTTAAAAAAATTTTGGTATATTTAAACCATAGTGCGACCTGGCCAAAAATTTCTAGAGATGTGTCGTGTTTATATACAGTTATTTCAAATAGATGCGACACTAAGATTCGCACGTGACTATATAGAAAGTGACCCTACCTCTAATAGTGACACATTTAAAGTCATCTACGGAAAGGTGACAATTTGATTGTAATTGTTTTAGTCACGGCTTACTTGGTCTGTTTCATTCACTCTCGTGATAGTTAGACAAAATCCCACACACCTGAGATTTAAGGTGAATTGATCAACTCTAATTGTTCTTATCATAGACACCTAATCTGCTGTAGCATTTTTATACCTGTATCATTATCTGCTGGTAGAGATTATCAAAGTTCCAGTTTGACCATGATGGTAGCAAGTAAATGGTGATTAATATTATTTCGCAGTAAATTGAATTTTTTATGAGACTCAGATCATTAATCAAACGAATGTCATCTTCAGCCTTTCCACAAGCTACACAAGAAAGGTCGCAAGAACTAGCTAGAAATTATGATCAAATTAAATCTAGGATAAATTCTATCAATCCAAAATGTAATTTGGTTGCTGTGTCAAAATACAAACCAAGCTCAGATATAATGAGTCTTTACAACCTCGGTGTGAGGCATTTCGGTGAAAATTATACTCAGGAATTGATTGGTAAAGCTGCTGAATTACCGAGTGATATATGCTGGCATTTCATAGGAAACATGCAATCTGGAAAGGCCAAAGACTTGTGCAAAAACATCCCCAATTTGTATGCTGTTGAAACTATTGATTCTTTGAAAAAATGTAAGCAATTAAACACAGCTAGGAATAAACACGGTGGTGAGATAATCAATGTTTATTTACAAATAAACACTTCTGAAGAAGAACAGAAATCTGGATTTTTGAAGATCGAAGACATTGAAGAAACAGTGAATTACTTAACAAGCAACGAGTGTGACAAGTTGAACCTTCAGGGATTAATGACAATTGGATCTTTCACTGAAAGTACTCAAAACCAAGAGGAAAACAAAGATTTTAAAAGACTCACTGAATTAAAAACTGAATTAGATAAAAAATTTGACTTGAATTTGCAATTAAGTATGGGAATGAGTAATGATTTTGAGCAAGCCATTAAACAAGGAAGTACAAGCGTTAGAGTTGGTTCATCTATTTTTGGCTCAAGACAATTAAAAGAGGAAATGAAACAGCAATAAAACATGTATATAATTAAGACATCTATTTCTTGAACAATTTCTTCAATCCTTTACTTTTCTTTTTCGATTCTTCTTCGGCTTCGTTTGAAATCTTTTTATAATCACTTCCATTATCGATCAAATTTACAGAATCCTTCTTTAAATCTGCCAATGCACTAGATTTACCATTGCTTACATTGTTTTTTGGTTCATTTGTCTCGCCTACTGCAGGTGGCTCAATATCTTCAACATGCTTATTGTTATCAATGGTGCTTAATTTAGGTTCACTCTTTTCTTCACTCTTGGATTCTATGATTGTGTCTTCTGGTTCTTTGACTTTTTCTAATCCCTTTTTTTCATCTAATTTTGCCAATTCCTCTTGTTTTTGTTTCAAGATTTTCTCCTTTTCACCGAGTTTATTTGAGACATTAACAACTTCATCTGGTTTAACTGCAATTGGTTGGTTGAATTGTAAAGTGTTTTCAACATCAAATTGATTCCATCTCTTATCTTCAAACACGGTGAATTTAGATTGAACGTCTCTGGTATAATAATCATGTCTCAATTTGATATCATTATCAATAAAGTCATTTTCCCACTCAACTTGGGATTTGAACAAACTTGAAAATTTGTAAACAATGAAATTCAAAATGATAAAGATGTGTTCTGAGAAGAAAACTAAACCAATCAAATAAACACTTGAAGAAACGTGTACACTTGCTTTGTCAAACGCAAATTGTCCCATTTCCTTAGGAGGTTTTGTGCCATGACGGTAAAACGCAGTGACAACGGGTGAAACGATGGATCCGACCCAGGTCAAGATGTATAAAGCCCAGTTCCAGGGATAAATTGAGTCGACTCGTTTTGGGACTGGGGGTTTGAAATACTTACCACTGATCAACTTAAAACTGTCCAATTTGAATATTAACAAGTTGAAAACAATGCTTACTAAAGGTGCCAATGGCCAAACTGGTCCGAACATGATCAAATAACCGTACTGTAAAATCAAACTTCTGAAATCATCATCGACATTATATTCTGGTAAGTTGATTGACAATCTGACATTATGTAACCATACAGATTCATTTACATCGTCATTTTTAGTCTGTAATTGTGGTTTCTTCAATATGTATGTATTGACAAGTTTCAAAACTTTACTTAAAACCACTGGTAAAACATATTTCAAAACAATTTGAACAACTTGGTTAGTGACAATGAAGTAAAAAAATTGAGCGTCTAATCTACTTTGGTTAATTTGAAATTCTTTTTGAGACTTCAATTTTGTCAAATATTTTGCATAGAACCTATTTTCACCGACATATGAAGTGATACCATATTTGATATCACCCAAGTGAGGCTGTATCAAATGAGCAAATGGCAAGTATACAAAAGATGTGATAATCAACGGCATGTAACTTGTCAAAAAGTTCAATACGAAAGATTTAATCACAATTGAGTTACTCTTAGTGTAAGGGCTTGTATGTCCTTCCAAATTGATCAAGAAATCTGCAACGATGTTGAAAACAATTGTTAATATTGGAACAAAAGCTGAAATCAAAATTGTGGGTAATAAAGTCAAGAAAGATTTTCCTGGACCGTCATATATATCGGTCAAAAATATTTCTATTACAAAGCAACCCAATTGGTAAGAAACTAAAACAGCAGTGAAAGTTAATGCAACTGGTATAAACAACAACTGCTTGATAAATCTTATACCATCGTCATTATTCTTATGGAAGTATGATGATTTTTGCTCAAATTTTTCGTTGACTTGATTGAGCTCAGAATTGTAAGCATCTACTAATGAAGAATTTTGTACTCCCCAAGTATTAACAAGATATTGCTCTCTTTTATGCCAAAATCCCAAGAAAAAAGTGCTCCAAATCAAATTTAAAAAGGTGAACGTTAATGAATAAGCATGGCCTGATTTTCTAAAATATGTAATTCCACCAACAACACTCAAACCAATCAACCAGTATATGTAATTTTTCAAAAATTCAAAATACAATGCAATTCTGACACCATATTGTTTTTTAATCTCATTTGTAGAGAATGAAGGCACCGCATTGACTTTCAAATCCTCAATTAAAGTGGAATCGTCAAAGGCATCGGTAATTGGAACAATCAGTTTGACAAATTTCCATTTACCAATTCCTGGAGTCAATCCCAAACCTTCAACATGGTCTTCCTTTTCTGGTCCATTTGAAATCAAGTATTCATATATAATCCTCAATTTAGAGCTGTAAGTATCATCTTTTGAGGTAACGCCAAATTCGTAATTCTTGATTAAATCTTTTTCAGTCAATTCAATTAATTTGTAAGACTGTAATTTGACAAAAACCAACAAGGTGGAAACATCACCAGGTCTGATCTGAGCATAGAACCCTTTGTCGTACAACAATTCCACTAATTTGGTTAGCTGTTGGTGTGATTCAGAAGTTGGAGTGTTATCTTTTTCATCTAATTGATAATCAATTGAGATATAATAATCTGGCAGTAATTCCTGTAAGGGCAACGGCATGATTTGATTGTTAAAAGAAAGTACTAATTTGATTGGGGAAAAAACTCGTAGCAATTTAATCAAAAGTAACTGAAATTCATGTAGGAGTTGAAACCTTATCCAAAGGCTGCAGAAAAAAACTGACACTAAAGCAAACGAAGAAAAAAATAAACATCTTGGCCTCAAACTCCACGCCATGATCGCCACAAACTCAGCACAACTACACCCCGCCACATCGCATCGCAACACTTTACAATACAACAATATCAAACTGTAGTGAAACGATTTGACTGTTCAAGCGTAGTGCAATTGTTGTGTTTGAGTTGTGGATATCACAGATTATGAAGTCTCCATTTAATGCAGGCTCCTATATAATAATAATATTAATAATAATAGCCTGATGTTGGAACTATCGTCAGCACACACATGATTTATGTTCACGACATGTGAATCTTAAATTTTAAATGTTAGTTACATTCACAGTTGACGATATCGAGTTTTATATAGACGATTCAATAGCATTCTCCTTCAATTATACAGTTTATTGTTACTAATTTTGCAGCCAAATAATGACACTAAATTCTCAAAATAGACGATATTCTTTGGATTTACAGCTAATCCAGTTTTCAAGTAAGTAAAGTCAACTGTCTCCGCATCAATTATCTACTAAATACTCGTGTATAAGTAAATTACCCGTAGTTAGTCCTTAATTGTGGAGATTGTTCTGATTGGTTGGAACTTACTTTATATACAGGATCATACGATAAAATTGCAATTTTAATTCCTCGTGCTTCGTCACACATTTTCATCTTTTTTCCCTCACTTTTTCTTTTCAACAACAACATCATGTTTACTCAATAGTTCAAGGTACGTGCCATAAATGTTTTATTTCCTCAATCTTCATCTTCATTTACCCATGTGAATCAATCAAGTAGAACCCCAGAGCATCTGCGCCGAAGCAAATAAACCGTGATTTTAAATTTTTTGTCATCTAAATGTTAATATACAACTACGAGTTCAAGTCTATCTATAGGTGTCCGATTAGTTTCCATATTCTCCCAAATGTCCTAAATGTCCTAAATGTCCCAAAGTGTTCCCGAAGCTCCCCAGGTATAATATTAATTGACTTCCAGTAACTAGTTTTGATCAGTCCAGAATCTTTCCCATAGCTTTCATATAGTTTCCAAATGTCCGCGTTTCCCATATAATTCAGTTTTTTTTTGCGTGTCATCCTTATAAGCATTTCCGATTCATGTCATACCCAACTATGTTTTTTTTTTTTTAATTTCAATTTCACTATGTTTACTTTTTTTTCCGGTAAGTATCTCAAGTTTTAAGTTTTTATCTACAATCATTGTTAAATCCCAGAGCCTAATCTTATGCTAGTTTTTGATTGTTTTTGATAGTATAATAGAGCTATTTTTTAAAATGTATTTAGTAAGAGAAAACGTCTTGATCATATTGGGTTTAAATTATTATGAGCTCTTTTAAAGAGGAATTGAGGAAATACTAACATTTAACCTTGGACTAGGGTTTAAACGTGCTGTTTTTGTATGTGTCTAATATATAACAATTTCAATTAAAAATTTTAGTTCTTTTAATATTGTGAATAACAATTCAAACGTAGATTTTGTACTATGAATTAAACAATAGTATCGGATGCGTCACTTCAAGTGAAAATAATACCTCAAGAATCTATTTGTAATTTTTGTGAATAGAGTTAGAGCTGATCTAGTAAGGCACTACAAGAAAACGATCTTTGTGTTACTGATGGTGGACTAGGCTGCAATTTTGTCACTATACTTGAATGACAACACTGCTGGCAAACTGATGGGAGACAGCTTCGGAGGGGTTTTTATAAGGGGCACCATTGTGGTTTATTCATCTGTGAACACAATCGTTGACTTTTTTTGTATGTTTGTTCGTGGGCATATGTCATCACCAAGCTCCATGTTAATTTTTCTACTTACCCAGCAAATTATGGGCTGGCTGAGATTGCTCTACTTGTGTGCAATTTAGCCAGTCGTGTGTTGAATAGACACAAAATGAACCAAAATTGAGACTAGAAGAGAGTAGAGATGTAGATGTTAATTGGTCAACACCCGATACCAATGTTATTGCATCCCGCATGATCCACAAACACAGATGATTTCAAAGTTTTTAAAAGAGTAGTAGTAAAGCGTCGTTAAATGTAAATCCAACCGTGCTTGAAGAAGAAAAACTTTGAGTTAAGATCGCCCAATTTCACTGTAGTACTAAATACAATCCATGAAAGAATTTGTTTTCAAATACTTGATGGAAATCAGACTGTCAATTTCGTTAGAATCAAAGAACTAGGACTTGTTTAGCTAGTGCTGTTCCACACGCTGGACAAACAGTGGTTCAGGATCAATATACAAAACTTATATTACAACTCAATTTATATAGTAGTCGACCAATTTGACAGATCTCTGAGGATCCTCTACATCAAACGCCAACTCAACGACAACGGTCGACGCCTCGTTCTTGAACTCAATATAGTAGTCTAGGTACCTCACAGTTTTGAATCTCTTTGTGATTTCATGTTTATCAACCTGATACAAAACGTCAAACTTTGTTGCGAAATCCGGTAACCCGCCTTTCAACCACCACGAGCCTGAAAGCAAGGTGTGTTCCGGTTGGGATTTCAACTCATTGAAAAACAAGTTGGCCTGCTGGTCGTGGGAAGGTGGTGGTGGTGGGTGAGCGATGTCGGTGGATGCACGTTGAGGTGGCAATCCCACAGGGACGGGTGGCGCGCCAGAAGGTATAGGTGGTGGTGGTCCACGAGGATGACTCAGATCAAACGTTTGAGACCTTGTTGGTAACACTGGAGGTGGATTATCTAATGATTCAGTTTCTTCCTCTTCTTCGTCATCGAGACTCTGTGGCTGTGGAGGTGGTGGAGCAAATGAGCCGGGAATTGGTGGTGGAATCGATCTAGCTGGGGATGGAACTGATTGAGCAACTGGAGGTGGAATCGACTGAGCTGTTGGTGAAGGGACTGATACTGGTGGTGGAGGTGGTGCTTCTTTCGTCTTGTGGTGATGATGATGTGGATGTGACTGAGGTGGTTTAGACATGTCTGATAAATCTTCATCTGCCTCGTATCCTGTACCTTCAGCTTCAACAGTTTGTTGTTTGTGTAATTTGATAGTTCTATCATGATCTGCTGATTCGCTAGCTTCTGATTGTTGTGCATGAGGTGGTGGAGGAGGTGGTGGTGCATGCTGTTGATGGTGGTGGTCTACAACTTTAGGCGATGAGACGTCTCGTGATTGCTCCAGATCTGAAGGTTCGTCGTCCTCTGCCATCGATGAACTTTCTTGGCTGAATTTTCTAGGTACCTCTGGTGTAGTTGGTGGAGCTGGAGCTTTGGTTGCAATGGGAGAAGTATTCGATGGTTCAGATTCTTTCTTGGTTGTAGTTTTTGGTTCTGCTGCTGGTGTTGGTCCAGTGGCAAATGGTGTAGGCATTCCCATCATACCAAACATATTTCTTCCGCCTGATATCTTGGCCATCCTCTCCACTAATCTTCTTCTCTTCAATTCTTCGTCATCCTCTTCTTCGTCATCCCCAACATCTTTTTCCTCTTCCTTGTCTGCATCTTTGTGAACTTCATTTGTTGGTTGAACGTCCTCTACATCAGGTTTTGCCTCTTCTTCAACATTCTCAAAATGTTGAGTTGTAGGTGGAGCTGCAACCATACCCGGAATAGGAACTGGAACATCTGAAATGGATTTTCTTTTCTCTTCATGAGTTTCTAATACTTCATCTTTTGATAATTCATTCGAATCTAAAGTGGCGCCGGTATGATCATTCTCAATTTGATTATGTGTAATTTCGCTGTCTCCAGTTTTTTGTCTCAATCTTTCTTTCTCTTCTGCTTGTTTCTTTTTCCTTTCTTCTTTTCTTTGTAAAGCAGCCGCTTCTCTTTCTGCTTCTTCCTGTTGTTTTTTCTGCAACAAAGCAATTCTTTCTTTCAACGATAATTTTGGTCCTTCTTCTTCCTCTTCTTTTGGAGTATCTTCATTATAATCTTTGCTCTTGATGACTTCATCATTTGGTTTAACCTCATGGGCTGGATGTGCAACCAAATAAGAATCATCTCTTGGCTTAACTTTAGGAACATATGATGAGGTTCCTGTTGCAACAAATTGCTTCTTGATACTATAAGGATCACTTTGTTTATGAAATGACTGTGGCATTGGCACTTTTGCAGCTGGGGTTTCTTTTGGCTTTTGAATTGGTTCAGCAACCTCCGGCTTTGAAATTTCCGGTTTAATCTCATCAAATTTCAAAGGTACCTGTTCAATTGGTTCTGGTTTTGGAACTTCTGGTTTTGCTTCTTCCTTATCCGTAGTTTCTTCTGGTGCATGTTTCTTAACGGGTCTGTTTGAAGTCGGAATGCTTGGGGCAACTAATATTTCAACAAAATTCTTAGGGAACATTCCGGTCTTCCCGTGGTATTCGCCTGAGTACCATTCATCATTTTCTACTTCAGTAACAGTGATTATTTGGCCAGTTTCGAACGGTAAATCATCTTCATAGTCGGATTTATAGTCAAAGACGGCCTTGACTTTAAACGGTGGATTAGGATGAGACATTAATGCAGTTTAACAATAAAAATGTGTTCAATTGAAATGAATATTCAGTCTGAATCGGGAGGTTGTTAATTAATTGTTATTCTGGTGAGGAAAAACAACGATAGGGGAAAAATATAAATGATCAAATGTCCTACCACAACACCAAAATCAGCAATGGTCACACTACTAACAAACCCGCCTCATCTACTGTGATTATCAATGACAAGATTTTAAAGATTTGTCAACCAAACAAGAATTTCAATTATCATCAAGGAGCCTCTATAACTTCTTTGGACTTTAATGATTCGGGTCAATATTTAATTTCCTCCGGTGTCGATAAATCAATACAATTATATGACTGTCACAAAGGATCGCATCATAAGGATATTCAATCTCAAAAGTATGGTGCTCACTCCGCAACATTCACACATGAAGAATTGAATTGTTTATACTTATCAACATTACCTGACATAAACACGGGAGAAGACGTGATTCGTTATTTGTCCTTGTCTACAAATCAATATTTAAGATACTTCAAAGGTCATAAATCACAGGTCACTTGCTTAGAAGTCAATCCGATACATAGCAATTTTTTGAGTTCAAGTTATGACGGAACGGTGAAATTATGGGATTTTAAAACCACATCGCCCGTAGGGAATATACATGTTGGACAAAATACTTTAATTGCATACGATCCGCAAGGAATCGTATTTGCGGTTGGTAAATCGCCAATAAATGATGAAAAAGTGGGAATTGTTGAATTCTACGATCTAAAAACATTTGATAAAGCACCTTTCTTGTCTGCAAGAGTTGAGGCTTTACCAAATCAAGTATGGACTAAATTGGAGTTTTCAAACAACGGGAAATTGTTGTTAATCACTAGTAACTCATATCAACATTACGTACTCGACGCATTTCTGGGAGAAACTTTGGCTATAGTGAAATTACCAGAATACAACAAAATGTATTTCAAATATCCATCAACTGGATGTTGTTCATTCACGCCGTGTGGAAAGTATTTGTTAGTTGGTACAGCCAATTCTAGAATCATGATTTACGATTTGAACAATTTGAAATCTGGTGAGAAGCCTTTGATTATTGACAAAACAGAGCATATCTTACAATCCACGTGTGGAATCCCCAAGATTCTATTGTTCAACCCAAAATTGTTGACGTTTGCAACTGCCGACACTACGGTGACTTTGTGGCTGCCGAATTAAGGCGAAACGAAAAAAAAATGTACATAGAAAAATAACAATTTATAGAATAGTTGAATTTAATGATGATAACGATTGGAAAATATGAATTTGATTGAAAAGTTTCTACAACGGCAGCAAAAGGTGATTTCTCTGAATCTTAAACCAAGGATAAAACTAAAACCAATCAAGAAGTCCATAAACTTGAATTGGCCTGATGGCCAGGTGAAGTATACTAGCGCATCGGACTATTACGAAAAACAACGTTTACAAGATAAATCACCAAAACTAATACCGACGGATAAAACAGATATAAAGGGACTACCAGACTTAATAGTGACGTACTTTTACTCTAATATGAAGCCAGGACTGTTTAAGCCATTAGTGAGGAATGAGTTTGTATCAATACGCTTCATCCCACCTACACACTATTTAAATATTTTCAAAAAAACTTCGTTTTCGATTTTTTTCAATTTATCCAATGTGGCAGAATTGAATGATTCGAAATTGTATCTGGAAAAACTGAAGTATAGAGGAGAGTTTAAGTACCTAGAGTTTTTCAATAGAAAGGTGAAACCTACACAATCTGCAGTGGGCAGAAACAAAATGAAACGGGTGTACAAAAATATATTTATTGACGCATTGAACAGTCTTGAGCATGGAGATGATCAGAAAATGAAGTTGGCTGGGATATATCAATTCACTACGCTAAAGTACCCTGTAGATACTGCTGAATGCGATGTTGTGAGGAATGACATGATCAAAATGATGAATACGGTCATTGGTAATGATCGTGAGGAGAAATTTGATGTAGCACACGAGAAGGTAAAGAGGTTAGCAATGACATTAATGTCACAATTCAAAAATAAATTCAAGTATGCTGATCGAGAATGGAGTCAGGAATTTCCATTTTATTCTTTACAAAAGTCCAAACCTAAACACCAACAAAGGAAATCAGCTCAGAAGATGCACCATTCTGGCAAATCACACTTGAAGTTGTAAGAATCATAGTGAAATTCCAATGCATGTAGGTAAATATGAGCATCGGTCACGGTATTTAAATAAACGTCACGTCCGCACTCAGTGCAATAATCTGTTTTTTTATCAATTGTAGCTTGATTTTTCTGTCGTTTTAAATTAAGAATGTCCTCTTGAATGCTGTCATTAAGTATGGTCGAAACGGAGAAACTCGCTGGTTCATCATCACTGTATAATTTGTAATAATTATCATACAATTCATTTTCGATTCTACGTCTTTCTAAAAGCAATGGATCCAGTCCAGGATTGTAGAAAAAATCATTCACAATAGGATGGCCCAAGTTTTTTAAATGAATTCTCAATTGATGGAATCTACCTGTAACAGGTATGCACTGCACAATACTCTGGTTTTGTGACTCATCAAAACTGATTTTCTTGAAAATTGATTTTGTATTTGTTGGTATCGTATCCCCACCTTGGATATAGCCATTCATGTTTAGTGTGATTAAGGGGCTTTGATGAATTACTTGATTGGGAAAGTCACCTTTTACTCTGGCCACATAAACTTTTCTGCACTCGTCTCGTCTTTCTTTCAACACCTTCATCAACTTCGACCCGCGCTCCTTAGTCTTGGCAAACATTAAAATCCCCGTAGTCACCTTGTCCAATCTGTGAACGGGCCATATCTGGTGGACGCCCAATTTTTCTTTCAAAATCTCAGACACGCTATTGTGGTTGTAATTACCTGTGGGATGCGTGGGTATTCCACATGGTTTATCAACAACCACCATGTCGTCGTCCTGGTAAACAATTTTCACCTCAGTGTAAGGAACGCTTGGTTCGTGTTTATGTTTCGAGTAATAAATGACGTCGTGATTTTTAATACGCAAATTCAACAATTGAGAGCCCTCAATTATCTCCCCTTTTGAATTGGGTGCTACCCCACTCATGAGATACAATTTTCCCTCTCGTATATCATTAACTACACATTTTTCAGGCTCATTGAATTCGTTCATATAAACATCGAGCAAAGTTCTGTCCACCCACCTCGACTTTGCAAATGTTTTGTAGGTCATATAGTACGGTTTAACAGTTTGGATGCCATTTTCGATGACATATCTCGACATCAAACAAAATTTAAATTTATATTAAACGTATAAAGAACTGAAACACATACAATTTTTTTTTTCTTTTGTTGTGTGTGGATATATTTATTGCAAGACATTGGCTGCTTCTTCTCCAATCATGTTACCAGGCGGATCGTACTCACAGATCACATACAAACCCCACCCGTTGCTGGAGCAGTCTTTGTATGCACATCCAAGTTTGGTCGATGCCTTCCACACCACCTGGGTGAAATGATTGTAGGTATTGGCGGTGTTGTAATTGTAAGACTCTCCTTCATCGTACCAAGCTTTCACAGCCAACGGACCAGTTGCGAATCCAGCCGCTAGGTTTTCACCGTATTGTCCATGTGTATGGGTCAAAACCCCTGAACAGTCGTAATTGTCAGCATTATTCTTAGCGTAGTTGTAAGTGTCAACGTCCCAAGATAAATCTCCAGCTTGGTGTTGTGCTCTGTACTGGTTGTGTGCGTCCAATATTGATGTGGCAAAAGATTTGTCAATGCCTGATATTTGATTAATAGCAGAATATATGTCATTGTTTGATGCTGTTGCAGATGTAGTAGCTGATGAAGCTGTCGACGTAGTTGATGAGGCTGGTGGGGTATATGTTGATATTGGAGCTGTAGTAGCTGAGGCGTGGTAAAAAGAAACAGTTCCACTAGCAGACACGGACACTACTGGATTATCAAACAATCCTTCAAGGAAATTCCAGAAACCTGAGCCACTAGATGTAGTAGTGGCAGCAGTAGATGTTGGGACAGTTTGTGTTGATGATGATGAAGATGGAGTTCCAAATAAGGAGTCCCAAAAGCTTGACCCTGAAGATTCTACTCGATTCAAAAGACTACTCAACCATCCAGAACTTGTTGATGTTGAAGTTGAAGGAGTAGTAGTTTGTGCAGCTGCAATTACAGCTGAGGTTTGTACCAATTGGGCTGGTGCAGTAGTGGCTGGCGCTGTCGTAGTTGGCGACCCAGCTGTGACGGTGTCCCAAACAGTGACAACCGCAGGAGCTGCAAGCGTATAACTTAACAAATAAAATACCAGTAGTTTCATATAGAAAAGTTGCTTGATTTCAGAGAATCTAACAAATACGATTATATTTATATGGGTTACCTAATTTGTTGTTCTTCCATTCTATTAGGTATCAATCTGGAAAGTTGCAAAATTATTTCTCACACAAAAAAATACTTTTGCCTAATTGGGAAATTATCGGAAATGGTAATAACCAGCCCAAATATGTTTTATATCTGGATCAGCGATTTTATATATTGAAAGCTAAATAAGATTTTCAGGCACAGACCTCGTGTTTACAATTTTGTCAAAATCTCATCCAATGTCAAGCAAATGATTTCACTAATTCCACCCCCGGTACATCGAATTTTAATTTTTAATTCCGTGCATATTTCCTCATTTGTTGAAACATTAATTAATAAACCGTAATTAGAACTGTGCGTATGTAGGATTCCCACGCCCAATATAGTTAAGTTTGAGTCACCGACTATGTAGAATCCAAGTCTTGTCAACAACCGTATGATATTTGAGTAATTCTGACGATGATTCAATTTAATCAATTTCGAGTATTCCCCTTCATTGGGTCCTAACAATTGACCTATTTGATTCCAACGAGTATTAAATTCATCAATGGCTATCTTTGAAGACGATAAGGATTTTAGTAGTGTTATTGGGAACTTCAAATTCAATTGATTGAATGATCCTCCACAAGTAAATGTCAATGATAAGATTGGACTCTCGTGAATTTCAATGATGTTGCGGACTTTGATATATATATCCATGTTGGATTTATCTTTAATTGTCTTGGCTGGTAACTCTTTGATTTCTACAATGTAACTAGGGTTATTCCTTTGAGTGAGTGATTCTAGGTTTAAAATTGAAAAGCTAGTAATATCAGTTCCAACCGTTTTATAAGAATTGTTTATGATTGTGAACTTGTAAATCATTTCGTAATTGTTTTTAATTATTCTGTAAGTGATTTTCACCAATGGGTCTTCATAAAAGATACCTGCGTCAAAGTGTAGCATTCTGTGAAACCCAGGATACCAATTTGAAGATAAAGAGTCCATGAATGGGTTCTCCTCTATATTATTTGTTGGAGTGTTTTTTATATTCTTAGCCAACACCAAAGATTTAGACCTGTTTATCCCAACAATCTTGCTCACACTTCCAATTCGGTTCAACAATGGATTTTCTAATTGATTGAATATAGGAAACGGTTTGATTAAATTCTTCGCTAATTTGAAATCAGATTGTAAAGTGGATAGCTTCAAATATTCACAAGCTCTAGTTTGAATTTCTAAATCCATTGATTGAGTCTCCGCTTCAAATAAATCAACTATATTGGGTACAAAATTTTCATTAGGAAATTTGACAAGCCATTTGAGAAAAGTCGTCAACAACATAGCTCTTGTTAATAACGTCACTTTGAAGTAAACGTCAAATAGTATTTGAAATTGATGATCTATATTCAACTCAGGAATGTCGGCAGTTTGTTCACCATATTCACCTAGCACAAATGCACCTACTTTTACTAAATTTTCACTCAACATTGATGATTGTTCTGGTGGGTTCCTTAACAATTTTATTAACAACTTACAAGTTTTCTTTTGTAAGTCTTCATTATTGACTACAATTTGTACAATTCTCTCCCATACTTCGTTTGATATGAATCCCACGCCATTAGAATTCGACCCTCCTCCAATGGATAATAATTTCAACATTGTCGTGACATACCAAGTTGAATCTGTAGCATATTTTTCAGCCAAAATTGTTATTTTAATTGCCAATTCTGATTTCAAAGTGAATTCAGCCACTGGGAAATATTCTAGCAACTGGTGAATGATGGAAGTGTAATTGGAAGAATTGCATATTGTGTATAATAGATCCAACGCTTTCCTTCTAACGGATATGTCCTTATCGTTCAATAATCTCACAAACACGGACAAATTTTCATCGAAGTTTTCTTTCGAAGCTAAGTAATTTGAATTAGATCTTGCAAATAACTTAATAAGTGCGTCTAATGATAAATATCTAGTATTTGTTTCGTTTGAATTTAATAACATCAAGAGAGCTTTTATCGCTCCGTCTATTGCCTCTGGAGAAGCTTCCAAAAACACAGCCAATGATACAGCTTGGAATAAAATGGAACTCTGAGAATTTCTATTCGATAACCCTTTGATTGCTTGAGAAGCATTATGAATTGATTTGGATACAATTTGGCGCAATTCATTAATTGATTGATTGTCCAACCTATCTATAGTTATCACTTGTTCCCCATTATGATTTGTAATTAAAAACGATTGTTCAACAAACTGTAGTAATTTTACCGTTAACCAAGGAGCTGGCGTGTCGTAATAATAATACTCGGCTGGACACTTGTTTTCAATGACTATGTTGTAAAGCTGTCTTGAAATTGAAGGGATGACGGTTTTAATAAATTGTGGTTTTAACTTTAGTATAAAAGTTAGCAAGGGCACACTTGATATGATGATTCCAAAATCTTTCGTATCATCTACTAGTTTAATGAGCCTTGGGATCCAATTTGTGTTCTTAATGATCACGTCAGGATACAACTTCAATAAAACTTTTAAAGACAAGCATGCTTTTTTTCGTAGTATTGGTTTTTGTAAGGGTGAAGTTACGCATGAATAAACCAAATCAATTAATTCCAACCAGTCAGAAGCATTTGAATCGGAGTCAGTTATTATTATTGGATCATTTTCATCACCATGATTAAAACAAGATGCAATGAATTGTATTGCCAAACAATTAAATTCTTCGTCTTGAGATTTCAAATCCTTGGTTAATTGATCAAAGGTGGCATTTAAAATGTCATTAAAGTATTCCTTGTTTGATATCTTCTTAGCATCTCTTTCTATGTCATTATTTATCAATACCGATGTTGCTAAATAACCTAGCTTTTTTTCACTGAAAACATTTGAACTTGATAACTCAAAACATTGAGTCAAACCAAAATCTACCAACTCCGATTTACCGAGTAAATACACGTATATCAATTTACAAATGTATTTTTTCTTTTGATATCCATTCAAAGCATCCGATTCATGGAAAAATCTGCCACGAATATTCTCGATCTCCAACTTGATTTTCTTTGATTCTTCATCCTGATCTTTTGAATTTTTTAGATCGAGTATAAACTGGTTCAACCCTTTGAATTCACTTTTCAGTTGAGATTTCAATTGGCCTTTCTGTGAATTTTTCAGCATGTTTAAACCCGATTTTTCCTAGGTGAGTGAAATTGAGATCAAAGCTTGATGTAAAATAAGATCGAAACCAATAATTCGGGTCATGTGATAAGTCACATGATCAAGGTCGTGCATTTTAGGTGTACTTTTTTTTAATTGGTTCAGAAAAAAAGTTTCACCAATTTCGCTTTTCACATTTTTTCAACTATATTAACAACAAGATACAAACATGTCAGTTGCCAAACAAGCAGTTAAGAAAGTTGACTTCAACAAAATCATAACCAACTTAGGTTTGACCGGTTCAACTGCCCAACAATTGACATCATTCAAAAAAAGACACGACGAAGCCAAAAAACAATTTTACGACTTACAACTGCAATCAACTGAAATTGACTTTAACCATTACAGATCAACGTTGAAAAATTCTAAAATCGTTGACGAAATTGAAAAACAAGTTGCTGCATTCAAACCAGTATCAATTGACTTATCTAAAAACTTGAAAAACATTGAAATCTTTGAACAAAATGCAATTGAAAATGCCAAATTGACTGAAAAATCAGTTGCTGAAGAAATTGAACAATTGAAAGTCACTTTGAAAGATATCCAAGCTTCTAGACCATTAGAAGATTTGACCGTTGATGACGTTGCCAATGCCACTGATGTCGATGCTAAAGTCACTTATATGGTTAAAAATGGTAAATGGGTTGTTCCAGGTTATAGAGAAAAATTTGGTGATTTATCAGTTATGTAGACCATGATAATATATATTTAAAGATTGTTTTCCCAGTGATTATTTCGATATATTTGAGTCATTTCAGGGGTCTTATGTATTAGTTTGGTTGCAGCTTTGAGAAAATGGATAGGTAGTTTTGAGTATTTCTGGATATCTTCTTTTATGTAATGATTGGAATTCTGAAGACCAGATTCAAATTTGATATCATAACTCACAATCATTACTGAGCATTTATATCGTTTAATAATCTTCAAAACTAATCCTAATAATTTAGTGTAATTATCAAGCTCACTTCTGTAGCTACTAAATCCGTATTCTTTATAACTTGATTCAGTTAGTAGTCTCAAATCGTAATAAAATACAGATAAGTTTTGTATAATTAATAAATCAATAATTATATCTACTGAGCCGTCCACAATACTTTGCAAGTACTCAAGTAGATTTGGAAAAAAATTTATTACCAAACTATGTTTAAAAGTTGGATTTTTCTTTGTGAATGTGATCAATAAAGAATTGTCTATTGTATGCATATCCTTGATAACTTTTTCCATCAATGCTTTATTTTCACACAACACCAAGATCAATCCTGGCGTATTCGTCCATTCTGTTTTTGCGTTGGGGCTTTCTATCTCCACATGGTCAATCAAGTTTGATTGTTTCATGAATTGATGCAAAAAAAAAAAAAGTACACTTTTTTTCTTGTTATCTTGAAAATCTACAATGAAGAAACTATTAATACTACCGATCCAACTACTGAAGAAGATAGTATACAAAGTGTACCAGTTTTTCTCGAAAATTGTGAGCTACAACACGAGATTGCTCAACAAGTTTTACAAGGATGTTTTGAATGAAAAATCCTTGAAATTATTCATAAGAGATTTGTTTATCAATTTATTATTTCTTCTAAGTTGTGTGTTTTCAACGGTTATAATAAATTACATACCGAGACCCGACCATATCTACTACAAATTTTTATACAGATTCGACTCGTATTTTTTTGACTTGTGGAAACAACCCATTGGCTCATTGACAGGTTTGAGTCTCACCACATTAGGATCTTACATCATTTATTCATTATATTATTGTCAAAGCGACACCTTGTCTCAACACAGACTCAAACCTTTACAGATATCGTCGGTGCTAAGCTACAAAGAAAAACCACTTGCGTCACCAGTCATATCGTCAAGAACTAGTTTATCATCAGCAGCGGAGTCGTCAACATTTTCCCCCCCTAGTTCTGATACTCACTCAACAGAAGACGAGAGTAGTATTTCGGAATTACCAACTCGCAACAAGTCAAGAAACATCAAAGATTTTTGGAATTTGGTGCCTGTTCTATTGTTATTTTTTTCATGGGCCATATTGAACATTCTATATTCCTTGAAATTGCCAATAAATAAGCCGAAAAACATAATAGCATGGATCTTTCACGTTCCTGTTCACTTTATCGTCCCCTTTATGATTGGCTACTGGTTATACTTGTTTCATCCACCGGGGTCGTTGAAAGTATTTACTTTTACCTTGGGAGTACAAAACTTTGCATTGATATTGACGTATCTCGTGTTTCCTAATGCACCACCAACATATATCAAAATCTACGGTGACAACAAGACCCCCACATTTGACATGATCTTCACTGATGGAGAGGCTACCGAAGATAAAAAGTTTTCATTCATGCTACATAAAGCCTTGTACTATGCATCTCCCTATAAGTTTGCCTCCTTTCCGTCATTACATTCCGCATTTGCATGTTTGATTTATTTCTTTGTGTGTTATTATTCTACCTGGTCTAGTTTTAAAGTCCTCGGGTTTATAAATGTTCTCGGCCAATGGTGGAGTGATTTGTATTTAGATCACCATTGGAGAATTGATAGTTTGGCCGGGTTGATCTACGCTTTGTTCATTTGGATAGTATTAAAAAACTATACCAACAAATTGCACGAGGTAGATTTGAAATTCTCGAAAGCAAGATTGTACGGTGACTTCATCAATGGAAGTACCATGGGTATGAGATTATTTAGAAACACCCGATTTCAGAATTGGTTTGATCCAGAGAAATAACGAGAATTATGTATTATTAGAATATTTATAGATTAGCATTCGATTAATTCGACAACATCCAATGTGACAGGATGGCATTGATAACCAATTGGTTCATCGTACAAATTGTAAAAATTTCCCGAAGCGCATTGATAGAATTTGGTCGAGTTTCCCAAAGCCAATTGACCTTGTTTGGTCACGTACCACCCAGCGGCGTACACAGCACCGTGTTGAGGTGTGGGTCCGTCAAATTGCCACTGGTGTCCTTGAACAATGCACCCAATTCTGTTGTCAGAATCCCTCAAGATTGATTCTTGTAAATTCATCCTTAATGTGGAGTTTGTATAGCAGGCGACGGAATATACCGGTGACTCAAATTCTTTCTCTTTGTAGTTTGGTTTCTTACGGTAGTAGTCTGGTTTCTTATCCGATTCGTAACCGTGGTCATCCTGAATTGGATTTGGATATTCTGGTTCGTGATAATGAGGCTCATTGTCGTATTCTGCATTTTCTGGTTCTGTTGGTGGTGAGTCAACTGCACCATCTGAACCTTCTATCTCTGGTGGAGTATAAGGCGTTCCAAAATCATCAGGTCTTCTTTCGCGACCATCACCGTCACCGTTAACTTCATCGTAATGTTCTTGTTTTCTATGTTTATTCTTTTTAGAGTGTTTGCCGTGTTTTTTATGTTTGTGGCCATGATTATGAAGTTCTTGTTCTCCATCAATATCTTCATAAACTTGTTCAATAGTAACCTCTTGCTCTTCTTCCGCTTCTCTTTTATTCTGATAAACTTTTTTGTGGTTATGTTTAGCATCGCTGCAATCCTCATCATGATAATTCAACTTTTGTACTTGTCCATCTTGAATCTGAAATGCAACGTCTTTGGTTTTAGTTGGCTTTGGAGCGGCTGTTATTATAGAAGTTATGAAACTAGTCGTTATAGTTCTTTCAATTGATGAAAATTTAGGTTCTTTCAAATCGCCATCTTCGGTTAAAATGTAAGGGTTTACAACGATGCCAAATGAGAAAGGTAATGTATCAAACAGTCCTTTCAAGATATTGCAGTCGGGTTTCAAGATAGTCCAATCATCTCCATTTGCAGGAACATAATAACCGCTGACAAAAATTAGTTGAAAAATGAACAAAATACTCGAAATAATCTCAATCATGATAACGCTCAGTTTCCTTTGTCGCCAATGTATTTGTAGTTTTTGGTATTGAGATTTGGAATTTATGGAAGAAGAAAAACTATGTTTGTGATAGCGTTTATATAGTTTTTTAGGCTGCAAAAAGCGGCATATTTAAATATGGAATAACAAACACAAAAAGATGAACACAACTTTTATGGCTAGATTGACACCAATTTAGATACGATCATAAAAAGAATTTGTACCAGTTTAGATTTGTATTAAATCATCTAAACAAATGATGTAGAAGAATATTCTGGCGTTAGCCTGACATCCAGGTGTAATACGGATCTAACTAAATATATTACAAGATTATATCAACAACTATTGTATTTTGTTTAATTCGATATTAGTTTTATTCATCTATTGCCTTATGTATCGTTTTGTCAAATCAGAAGACTGTTAATAACTATTAATAAGTTTGTCTTTTGTATACACTACGCAAAAAAAAAAGACATCAACTACACAATGTTTACTAGATTATTAGCAAGACCAAGGTTCGTACCCACACAGAGAATACTCTCTACTAGACTCATCAGCACAGAGATAAAAAATGCTATTGAATTAGCCATCAAATCAACTCCAGTTGTTTTGTTCATGAAAGGCACACCTGAGTTCCCACAATGTGGTTTTTCAAGGGCAACCATCCAAATCTTGGGTCAACAAGGAGTCGATCCTGAGAAATTTGCCGCTTACAATGTCTTGGAAGATAGTGAATTGAGGGACGGAATAAAAGAGTTCAGTAACTGGCCTACTATTCCTCAATTATACTTGAATGGAGAATTCATCGGTGGATGTGATATCATAACTACAATGTCTAAAGATGGTGAGTTGAGTGAATTATTAGAACAAAACAATGTCTTGGTACCTGAAGAAGAAGAATCAGCTGTTATAGAAGAAGCTAATGTCAAACCAAATAGAAAATAATTGTAAATAAGAAGTAAATATAAAAATTTTTTTATATTGAAATTTAACCTTAAATAATACTATATATGATTAGAAATAAAACCCTTCTCTACTAAATACTTGTTATGCTGTTGTTTTTCTTGGTTGAAGATTTTCTTCTGGCTAATAAATTGGAATCATTCATATTCAAAGTAAACTTATAGTCACCATTGATACCAGAGATGATCGATGAAGATCTTGTTTGGTATTCGGTGATTTCACTATCTGAATTATTTATTGAAGATTCATTTGAATTTGTAGTTGAATATTCTTCTTCGTGGTCATCTTTTAATAATTTCGATGAAAAATTCGAGTTGAAAATATTGGCGGTTCTTAATTTAGGTGTCAATTGCAAACTGCAAACTTCATCCTCCAATTCGGAAATTTCTTCATCGTATTCGTCCTCGTCATTGAATTCATCATTGTTATCCTCATCCTCATCGTCCGTGTCTTGTCCCACATCTATATTGAACACATCCTTGAAATTGACATCTGGAAAAGGTGTGCGAACAAATTCTTTATGAACTGGTGCTTCTACTCTTTCTTCTTCTTCCTCCTCTTCCTCTTCTTCTTCTGATTCCTCCGCAATATTTTCAATAAATTGGGAAGATGTTTCTTTAAAATTATCATCATACATTGCTGGATTATCAAAAACTTTTTTGATGGCTTTGGCACGAGGAGATAACAATGGTTGATTGAATTTTGGTATTGATAAATCTTCCGAGTGATCAATATAGTTCACCTCATAATCTTGCTGGAAATAATTTCCCGACTCAATTACATCTTGTTTCAACCATGGATGTTGCCAGATTTCTTCAATTGTTATTCTTTCCTCGGGGTTTATTTTCAACATTTTGGTGATTAAATCTTTTGCTTCGAAACTTATTTCATCCCACCAGGGTTTCAAGAATACAAAATCTCCATTCAAAATTTTACTAGTCAAATTATCTGAATCGTCATCGTAAAATGGTGGGAATCCACACAAAATCGTGTACAAGAAGCAACCCAAAGACCAAATGTCAACCGATTTGGAATAATAGTTTTTCGACTTCTTTCTATTTGAATTGCAAGTTATAACCTCTGGAGCTGTATAACCGGCAGTTCCACATGGTGTTTTAAGTGACGTGTATGAATACTCATCATCTACCAACTGTTTGGCTAATCCAAAGTCTGCCAACTTAATCATACCAATGGTTCCACCACCAATGTGGGGTTTAAATTCACCTTCGTCTTTCTTTGAATCGTCATCTGACTTTCTTAATGTTTCTTTAAATAAAGTAGTTGACCTAGGGTAATATGGTATTTTTTTGAATAATAAATTTTCGGGTTTGATATCTCGATGAACAATATTTGATTTGTGTAATGAATCAATGGATGATAATAATTGTTTGAAAACATGAATTGAGAGTTGTTCTGAAAAATAGGTGTACTCAATAATCTTGTTAAATATTTCTCCACCATTGCAATACTCGAGAATCAAAAAACAATTATCATTTGTAATGATTGATGATAAAAGATTCAAAATGTTTGGATGTTTTAATTTCTTCATTATTCTTATTTCATTTAATATATTGCCGTATTGTTTATGTGACAAATTATTTTTGTTTATTATCTTGATGGCTACGGGCTCGTTTTTAGATAAATCAATGGCTTTATAAACGGTGGAAAAAGCTCCTTCGCCCAAGACACATTGGAGTTTGAAATTTGATGGTAAATCTGGAAATAAGTCATTGAAATCGGTCGACTCGATAGAAAAGGTGGTGTTATTTGTAGTAGTATTGTTGTTAGAAACTGATGTGGGTAACGTCATATCTAAAGAAGAAACTGTATCATTAGATGTAGCTGAAATTGAAAATAATTTGTCAATTTTATTACGGTTATAATTGGTTGATAATTGAGGTTCCACAATGGTATAAGACAAAGACGTGGTTGTGGTTGAAGGTTGATTGAATAGTTTTTTGAGATTCTAAGCAGTTAGTAAACCAAGGGAAAAAAAAATGAATTGTGAGGTATTAATTGAAGGATATGTGGTATAATATATCAAATAAATGGAGTGAAATATTTACCAGTCTTTTGAGTAAATAAATTTAATAAATCCAGTAAAGTAAAAGTTTAAACAATTTTTTTAAATTTCATGCACCTCTCAGACTTTGTGTGAAGCTGAAGATTCGTACTTGCAACAACAAAAAAAAAAAAAAAAAACAACTATTGTAGTGCAATGGGGTTATTTTTTATTTTTTAATTTTTTCCACTAAATTGATTTCCCGTAACTTCTTTAATCTCGGTTGTAGTTATACAAAACGATGATTTTTCGTAATGTAGATTGTAGTGATTACAACAATAACTGAATTAGCAACAAAAGAGTTTGAGCACTGGAGCAATTAAACGAATTTTTAAACAAAGACAATTGCAAAAATCAATCTTGTGGTTAGTGTGTCTAGTAAATGTATAATGACCTCATATACCACCAAAAAAATTTAATTTCTTTAGCTAGGTAGTGTACTCGTGTTATACTCACAACCATAAAACTAACTCCGTCACACGACTGCTCTTACTGCATATAAATGTGGGAAATGTAGGAGGTAAATATGCTGCGACCGAATGTAGTAATTAGTCGAATCTTGTTGTTTCTATTGTTACTTCGAAATGAGACAAAAACAATCCACGATAAAATGTTAAATGTAAAGATAGGGGCAAAAGCAGGCTTTAAAATGATTGTTTGTTTGTGTTTAAATCTCCGTAGTCTCAGTTGTCCAGGTAAGTAAAAAACGGATAAATTGACTTGTTGATCTTCATTTATCATCGGCGATAATCTCAAACGCCAAAATACGACTTGTTTGAGAAGAATTTATCCTATTTTGAAATTTCATTTCAGTGGTAGTGAAGTTGATAAGTAAATAAAGCTTTGAAACTTTATTTGACTGGTTATACATCACAATTCATATTGATCTTTGAGTTAAGTTATACATACTTGTGTAAAAGGCATTGTCTCACTTGTTGCAGTGACGATACGAGTTGATGTAGTTATCAAGTTGATACTATGCTGTAGAGTTTAAAATATTTACTGTTGAGATACAGTTGAGATGTACCGGAATGGTGAATTGAATTTTATTATTCCATGGAACTGTTGGATATTATATAATTTTGGGGTTGAGTATTATAACATCAATCTAAAACTGACCAAAAAATAAAAATAAAAATAAGTAAACGTAAACAAACGACAGGAAAAATTGATGATTTTTGAAAAAAGTTTATGTAATTTCTTATATAATATTTATGTTATTTCAATGTACCTTTTTTAATTTCCTTGGTTCGTTTTTCCTTTAGTTATCCATTTGCAGTTAAATGAGGGGAATATTGCATACTTTGTGTTTTAGCAGTTGTGCACTGTGATGATTATATGTTCTTTGTACTGCATATGGTAACAGCTGCACTTATAATTTACGTAATTTATGTATGGATGCGTAGTTTAGCTTGATTTACTTTCCCACATGATGTAATTTTATTTGTATTTTTTTTGATTTCCTACACGTATATCGATTGTTTACTTATAGCGGGCAACAAAACCGAGTTCTGACAATTTACCAGGGAATCGCACCAAAAAAACAAAACATTTTAGAAGAGACGCAGGTAAGGATGAAATCAAACAACTGGGTAAGGATGTAATAAATGACTGGGTAAGGATGTAAACAGTAATATAGGTAAATAACTAGGTAAGGATGCCATAAACGCAAAAGCTAAGCATTTAAAGCAGAATTGAGGATGCTAGAGAAGATTTCTTGTTTTTGTGTCGCACTGGTAAATTGTCAGAACTCAACAAAACCTACATACTGTGCTTTTATACAAATCCTTCTTCAAATGCTTCCAATAAATATATGAAATAGTAGTCAAGATTATGCAATTCGGTGCATATCTACGTTGCGAAAATAAAGTATAGATTGATTGCTGTCGATTGGCTGGTCAAAAATAATTCCAAGTTTAATGATTGTCGAACTCCAAAGCACTCTTGCAATTTAAATTGATGAATATATGGTTGTTGTCGTACAATTATATTCAATGAATTAATCGATTTTCTTGGCTTTTGCCCTTCAGACGCTTCGTAACTATGAACTCATTCAAAGAAGTTCATACTCTTCATGGAGTCTAATAGAACAACAGAATAGATAACAATAACATCTAATCAGATAATATGCACAAATGATTAAAATGATCACAATTGTCTGTTCGGAAACAAAAGTGTTGACTTTCTTTGCTAAACAAAAAAGTTCTGCTCTAATAATCAACAGCGGCTATCACGAATAATTTCTTATTCTGTTTTAATCATATTTAAAATGGCAACCTAACAGACAGAGAAAGTACTACTCTGCATTTCGGATCGTACCACAATTCGTACATCCACACCTGCATTTATGATAGTTAGGACCTTTCACTGTTGTTAAAAATTTTTGTTTATAATATGACATTATTGTATACTTTAAAGTATTACACTTTCAGCTATACTTCTTTCCCCCGCATTATTTTTCGAGAGACAAATGTGGTTCGCAGAACAAATGGTAAATAACCCCTGTATTTTTCCAACGTACACGAATACCAAAAATAACTCTAAAAATAGAAATAATATTATAAGTTGTTGGTTGCAACCACTAACAATTTTATTGTTTGTCTTTTTCCACCTTTTGCCAATGTCTCTTCTTCACTACAAAACATTATAGTATTGTTTTAACTTGATTATTGAACTATGATCGAACAATAGCATCCTACAAGGTTTCTGGACTACAAATGGCTATTGTTATTGTTTACAAGTTCTCGTAAACAACAGATTGTTTCTGATTCAACTCAAATTCTAAATCAAAACTTAAAGTTTTTTCAGTCAACACTGCATCAAACGTTTTTAATAATCAAAATTTTGCAATTATAATCTATTTTTAACATACTATTTTGTTGTTAGTAAAATGAGAACCGTTTTGAATATTTTGTTTTATGAATAAAAACACTGTCACCAATCAGCCACGTCGTTTAAACAGGCCTCTAAGATTGCCGTTATTCTGTAGGTAGTTTTCAAACGAATTTAATGTGGATGCAATTAAAATCATACATTGTCAAATTATATAGAGGAGCTACCACTACCACGTGAAAAATGATTAGGCTGCAAATGGCCAAATGACACAAAGCACATATAGTATGATTCAAACAAGTTACATACTCGAGCTGAGACCATGATCTCAGAAATCTTCATCACATCAATAGAAGCTATCAGAAGTCGTCTAAATATTAAATTTATCAAAACGTTCTTGATTCAAATTTGTTAGTCATCACTGTTTAACCTAAAAAAAAAAACTTGCGCATTTTGGGAAAAAAGCTACAAAATTTTTCAAACTGTTTTAGGTTTTTTTTTTTTTTTTTTTTTTTTTTTACGGTATGTATTAGGTTAAAAAACTATGGATTTAATACTTATTTCTCTGCTTGAATTGGTTAGCTGATAAAAATTCTCTCAAAAGAGTTAACAAACATGTTGTTTGAACCTGGTATCGAAAAATGCAACACGATAGGCTAAAGAGAGTAGTAGTTTCAAATTGAAATGATAGTTTCTGAATCTAGAACATACTCGCTCTACGAAACTTAACAAATAAAGTGATAAAACCACAATGTTATTCTTTCAGTGTTGCGCGAATTGATATTATGCAGTTTATTTTAAAGTTATCCTATTATGAAGATCTCGGTGCTCTCGATTTTAGACAAGCGGTATCACTTTTTTCAGGAAATTTACCACGAGCTCAAGTTTAAAAGCATCATCGTTTTCACAATCACTTAATGTTTCAAACAAATATTTAAAAGTATGAAAATGTGATCATATACAAAATAATTTTCGAACCACCCCAAAGGGTAAATAAATTCAGATTTGTGGAACAGCTTCAAGGCAATGGCTAAAAACTTAAGAGACCCAAAACGGCTTAATTAGAATCCAGAATTGAAATTAGCTTACAAAATTGTGAGATGATATTTTTTACTCAGTTAATTTTTAAATTATCATAAATTAAAACACAACTTTGGAGTTTGAAATGCAATTTAACCTTCAATATCATAATTTTTATCTCGCGACCAGCTACTTATTTTATTGACAGCTGCAAATTCAAAAGTTTAGACCTTCCGTTAAAATATGGTAGCGCGAAGATCCAATATTTTTCAGTCTCATCTCGAAAAATAAATTTGTGTAGTAGTAACTCAGCTTTCGGTAATAGCATATGTCAGAAACGAAAAAGAGAAAAGTGTACTCGTCACCGTCGGTAAATATCGATTATGCGTTGATAGAACAATTGAATCAATTACAAACAACACCCACCGAGTCTATAACAAAGTTGCAAAATTTCATAAATGGAGGTAATTTAAATAAGTTGTTACCTATTTGGAACTATTATTCTTCAACCAACAATCACGCCAGTTTTTTGGAAACCACTAACAAAATATTGTATATAACAGAAACGGTGAACCAGTCAAAAAATGAATTCACTGATCAGTCCCCCGTTATAATTGAATTTTTCAAAAATATCGTACAAAATCAGTTAAAATTAATTTACCGAGGGCTTAATAACTTGAGAAACTCAATAACAATTCCAATTTTGAGAATAATGACAAATCTTCTATCATTTGACTACAGTTTGGCTAATGAGTTTTTAAATAATTTTGATTTCAATTTAAGTGTGTTGCCCAAATTGTTAACGCCAAATAAGTACGAACTCGAATCTGGAAAGGATCTAACCGAATCAGGTCTTCGTTACTGGTTCTTACAATTTTGGTTTCAATTGTGTGCCAAGTTATCGTATTTTAACAGATTTGATTTATTGACCAATTACCCAAAAATTGTGAAAAATATATGGAAGTATATAAATTTAGATTCGAAGAACTCGTTGATTGTCATTATAGAATTTTTGGATGGGAAGATCTTGCAAGAGAGAAACTATAAAAAAGCACAGAAATGTAAAATTATAAACGAAAATTTCATGTTCAAAGTACAGTCGTTACTTTTAAAATTTAAAGAACCATTTGTCATGGATTTCGTCAACAAATTGACCACTGATTACAAGAATGGTATTGTGTTTCCCAATGATAAGTTGTGGCAAAAAAATACTGATTTTGGAGTCACGATTGAAGTCAATAACAAAAAATTCAGAATTGCAAATAAATTGATTTATACATTATTAACATCTTTGAAACCAAACGAATCAAACAAAATTATAAATTTGATCACTACAATACTAGGAAATTGTCAGGAATTGATTCCGGTGTACATGAATTGGTTGGTGCAATTAGGTGGTGGGTACCATGATCCTTCTTTGACTTCATGGTGGATATCGTTTACGTTATTGTATTCAAACATTTTACAAATTAAACTACCAAGCTTTCTCCATGATAATATAGCATTTGATTTCAAGTTGATTGGAGAGTCGATTATTTTTGCTCCTTTATCGAAATCAGTATTGCTTCAGAGTTTGAATGAAAAACAGCCAAAGTTAGTAACACAATTGACCTTACAGTTGATTTTGTACATATTAAAAAAATTACAGTTGGTAATAGATTTGACAAACACTAGACAAGAATTGATAGATTTGGTTTTCTCTCAATTACCCGATATTGGCATTATTTCTCAATGTTTTTTAAATAACCAAAACTCAAACCTCATCAAATTAACTAGCTTGGAAATCATCACAAAGTACGAAAACTTATTACCTACAAACAATTCTGCCATTAACAAGATTGTATCTTCGGGGATAATTTCAATTACTGACAACATCGATACCATAACAAAACTAGATTTAGTATATTTGGATTTTTTCATGAGAATTCAGAATCAAGATAACTTTAAATGGTGGAACAAATTGAATAACAATAGCTACTCCTTTTTCACTTCACTAATAAAACTAGCTTCGAAATCAATAATCGATAAAAATTTCACAATCAAGATATACCATTTGTTGAACAATTTGTGTAAGAACAAGATGTTGTTTAATGATCAATTGTTAGTCACCCCAATCATGTCTTTGATATATTCAATAAACGACAACACTCCAGGCACTATATGGAATCTATTTGACGAAACTATCAGTAGGTGTATCAGAACACCATATAAATACTTGGATCTGTCTCATTCCTCATACCAGGATACAAGCATATTTTTAGTTTGTTTGGTTGAGCAGTTCAAATTCATTAAACAAGAAAATCACGAAATTAATTGGTTGATTGATTTTTTAAAATATTCAATACTATTCGGAGAAAACAAGAATTCAATTATAAGCCTCGCGAAAAGCGTAACAAACGAAACTTCAAATCTTGAGTTTGCTAATACGACCAAAATCAATCAAAAAGATGCTTCGATAATGGAAATTGTATATAATTATACAAGTACTGATCTTGCTAAAAATCTCAACATATTCGACAGAAAAATCATATCCTCAGATTTGGATTATACTGCAATGGTCACACTACTTAATTTGTCACAAGGCTCCGCTCCGAAGTTGTTGCAGGTCATTTTTGAAAAATTGCACAGTTATCTAATTTCATCGGGCGAAAAGCAGGTTGATTATTTTACATCCGAGAGAACTTGGAAAAGTTTGCTTGGAAATTCTGTGGGATTGAGTCTATACAATGAAGTCTTATTAACTCTACCACACGCTAAAATGGTATCTTTCGGTGAATATATTTTTCAGCAGTTGTCAAATGGTAATCAAGAATTGACTGCTTTTATATGGATAATGGACAATGAACAATTGACTCGTTTACTACAAACACGAGGAGATATATTCATAAGTGTCATCATTCAATGTATCTCAAAAAAAATACCCATTTCATTAAATCAGTTTTATCGAGTAATGGAGAGCGAGAATGAGTTGAGAAATGATATTCTAATTGAATTGATTGATCAGGAGTTGGTCAGTATGACTGACTTAGAATTGAAAGAAGCAACAGAGTTATTGTTGAGTAGTCCTAAATTTTACTTTTTGGTTCCACATATTATAGACAAGTTCGAGGGAATAGTTCCGTTTTTGTTATCGAGAAAGATAAATGACGATTATTTAAATGTCTTGATTGTCTGTGCATTAATAAAGCATAAAATACCGGTTCCTTCAGATTACTTGGAATCAGTGAAAAACACAATTATGAAGAACTTAACCAGCTTGGGCGAAATGAAATGGAATCAAGTTTTAACAATATTATCTCATGATAATTCAATTGGTACATTTACTAAAGTGTATGAAAATATAGATTTCAAACAAACATTGATTCCTGAGTTTATCCACTTTATAAAAAATATTGAGATCAATTCGGATTTATCTAAATGGATGCATCAAACCATGCTTTATATAACAAAGAAAATTGTCGAATCGGATGCCTTGTCGGAGAATTTCTATTCGTTTTTGGAAGCAATGGGTGATTACATATTGAATTCAAAAGTATGGGACATAGTGCCAAGTTCAATATTAAACACCCAAATAGAAGGTATCTTTAGAAGTAAATGGTTGAAACAAAGTGCAAATATTTTAAAATTTGTGACCAAATTGATTATCGTCTCCACAAAATCAAAAATTGAATTTGTGAAATTGTTCCAAATATTAATCAACTCGTCAGTTCTTGATGATTTCCCTACTGATGATAATAAAGATATCAGATTCTACACCAGTATCGTCGTGACTTTGTTATTTAATTTTGATCATTCAAAATTATCAACTTTCCCAAATTTGATGACATTGTTAGGAAAATACTTAGGAACAAACAGATTTGAGGATTTATTCATAAAATCAGTACTCGTCAAAATCGAATCTAAAATAACCGTGTCTTGGGTCTCAAAAATAACAGAATGGGAACTTGTCGATGTCAACGAATCCGACTCCGATGTCATTGGTAAAGATCGATTAATCAAGCAACAATCCAATGGCTACACTTTGTTTTTGAATAAAAACATGTGTATAAATACTTTGAACTCCACGCAACATGAATTACCAACTTTTAAACGTGGGAGAGAGTTGTGGGATCAATTTACCGAGATGAACCAACTAAACACGTTATTACTGTTTGATAAATTATCCTATGATCTAGAATTCTTATCGATGATCATATTAAATAATGAAGAGTTATTGTCTTTTTCGAAAAACGAAAATGATGAACCGATTTATTCATTCAATATAAAAAACTTAATTGACAATGGTTTCTTGCAGGTCATAATTTCAAACTTATCAATAGCCAGGTACAAGCCAATTGCGAAAATCATTTTAAGCAAAGTTTTGAGCTCTATTGATGACAACAAATCCTTCAAAGACAAACAATTGTTTCAAGTGTTTATATCTACAATCTTGTTCAACATTGATAAAGAGCTACCTAATTTGGTTTACTACTTATATGGACAATTGGTACCTATATTATCAAACCCAGGTCACTTTTTGTATGAAAAGACTTATCGATTTGTTTTATCACACCCGGTCATGAGTTCATGGGAGTTGCCATTGTACAAATTGATCACCCATCCTGACAATAACAACGAGTGGTATTATAGAGAATTGACGTGGTTGGTCGAAGTTATCACTCAAGGGTTGTTTGATGTTACCGATTTAAATATTTTGAGGAATGAAATATTAGAAATGTTTTTAAATTTGCTAAACTCACATTATTTGAATCCGAAATTACGCTCATCGATTTTTGAGTTGATTTATAAGGTGCAGCTGATTGACCAGGGCTCAGATTTACTAATTACCAGATTTGGTATACTATCCAATATTGAATTGTTGGTGCAGAACTTGAACACAGATGATATTATCAACAAACAAATCAAGTTGAACATCAAAGAGTTGTTGACAAGGTTCAAATTAACGGTTGGAGACAGCAAACGTGTCAACGATTGGACAAATTTGAATTTGAATCATGCATTGACGAAATTGAATTGCGAGAGTAGTTAGACGACCTGTTTCAGAAAATTTTATAATACATGACGATGATAGCACCATCTATTACATAAAGCACTCATTCAAGAAATGGTTTACCTATTCTAATATTGTTTTCTCCATGTACTGGTGTAATATCTGTTTTGATACGTTTTTCTACCTTCTAGACATTCACCATCACATGCTCACCGACCATGACGACGAAAAGATTGAGAATCTAGAAATTGTCGAGTACTGACGCCCGATGTACAGCTGTAACTTAAATGAAACAAGGATGATGATAGAGTATATAAAGACAAGCAGGACTGTTGTTCTCTAGGTCCATGGAGAATAGGCGATACCAGTACATATGCCAGATATGTGGCGGACTATTCAGATGGTTTACGGACTTAATCAACCATAGCCATGAGTACCATAGACAACAGGAGCCACGGTATACTATTATCAGTTTCACGTATAGCAATAAATAAATATAAACTTTTCCTAATTTTGTGATGATTATTTTTTTTATGTATGTCCGCCTTGATAAAATTGTACTTTTATATATAGACCAAACCCAGCATTGATGTGATTTCTCTACGGTTGAATTGGATGTACAAGGTTAAGTGTAACTTGTGTGGTAGGGTCTTTTACGGTACTGATGACTATGTTGAACACCACGTTGGGGAACATAAGCTGAAATCAAAGGACTACACTTACGAATTATTGGGCAATTAATGAAGAACAAACAGGTAAAATCAATCTTTGGGTTAGCTAGAAAGCGATTATAATTTGGACGGTTAACTGATGATACGAAATACTCGGTAGAGCACTGAACATTGTATATGATTAATACACTTTATTGAAATAACCCTTTCTCTCTAGCTAACTTAATAGACTAACTTGCAGTAATGTGAGTTTAGGAGATGAATTCCCATCACCATATAGTAGGATAACCTAGTGGTTTTTTATTAATTTCAAAACTTCGTTGCACCTATTTTAGTAAAACCCACATTTAACAAATTAATTGTATCACAAATATCAACAGCAACCATAAAAATATATAGATACACACTTTCAACTTGCAGACTGCTCAAGTTTAATTTTGTTGTTGTTTACAACTATAATCTGGGGTTGGAGCAGTGCATCAGAAAAATCAAATCTCATCTCACAAATATTTTTTCACATCTTTAACAATGATTAAAACTGTGAAACCAAAAACTGCTCGTTCTAAAAGAGCGTTAGCCAAGACAGAAGCAAAATTAGTTGAAAATACCAAGTCTGCTTTATTTGTGCCGGGATCCACTGGAAACAAGTTATTGCACGATGTGATGTGTGATTTGATGGCCTTGAAGAAACCATACGCAAAGAAATTTACAAAGAAAAATGAAATCAGACCATTTGAAGACTCATCTGCTTTAGAATTTTTTGCCGAAAAGAATGATTCTGCTTTGATGGTGTTTTCCACTCACAATAAGAAAAGACCAAACACGTTGGTCTTTACGAGGTTTTTCAATCACAAAGTATATGACATGGTCGAGTTATCCATAATGCAAAATCACAAATTATTACAAGATTTCAAAAAAGTTACATTTTCAATAGGTTTGAAGCCAATGTTTGTATTCAACGGGCCATTGTTTGACTCGCATCCAGTATATCAACAAATCAAATCATTATTTATGGATTTCTACAGAGGTGAAGAAACCGATTTGCAAGACGTTGCAGGGTTACAATATGTCATATCATTATCTACCGACGAGTTGGAAGATTTGAATAATGAAAAAGATTTATCATTGGTGTATTTTAGAATTTACAAATTAAAGTCTTATAAATCGGGTCAGAAATTACCAAGAATAGAGTTGGAAGAAATCGGCCCAAGATTCGACTTCAAAATAGGCAGAAGAATAACCCCTGCTCCAGAAGTTGAGAAAGAAGCATTTAGAAAACCTAAACAATTGGTTGCAAAAGAAAAGAAAAATGTTTCTACCGATTTCATGGGTGATAAAGTTGCTCAAATTCACGTTGGTAAACAAGATCTTGGTAAGTTACAAACTAGAAAGATGAAAGGTTTAAAAGAAAAATATGATCAAGTCAGTGATGAAGAAGAAGAGGCCTCGTATGATGAAATATCCGGTGAAGAAGAAGATGATGATGTATATGTATCGGACGAAGAATATCTTGCAGAGGAAGTAGAAGAACCTCAATCAAAGAAACAAAAGAAGTAGTAATAGTAATATATAACAATGCAAAGACCCAATATCGATTGGTAGCATCGAAGACTGAAAGAAAAAAAATAACATTTCAATTTTTTGATATATACAACCAATATGTCTATATTCAAACCTAGGAGTAATATAACTCCTGTATCGCCGAAGAAAGGTGGTGGTATTGGGAAATCATTAGAATTGACAAAGAATAATTATTATTGCATGTCGAAACTACCAGGATTACCTTCAGTGTTCAAGTCACAACAATTCAACAATGGATATGCGGAATCTGAATCAAATTATTGTTTAGTGATAAATGAATCGTCAATTTATGTTTGGAGTTATATGACAACTGATCAATCACCATTGGCAATACAATTTCCTATAGAGTCTAGATTCAAATTGCCTATGGCTATATTGACGAGACCAGCGAGCGGAATTGGCCATGATCCAGGTTTAATCATCATCGATTCCATAACGGGGTTAGTAAAGTTCTATGAAAGTGTTCAGCATGCACCTACATTGGGTTTAATCAATGATAAGTCGTTGGAGCTAAGTTTGAAGTTGAACAAAAATGAAGTAATAACATTGGCAGAGAATGTTGAGCCTGCTGGAATAGTCATAGGAACTTCATCACAAAGGACAATATTGGTTTCATTGCGAGATTTCAAAAGTAAGCCTCATTTGTCAACTTTAGAATTATTAACGAATACCTCAATTTTTGGGAAATTTTTCAAATTTGTAGAACGTGAAATAGTTGCCATCAGGTCGGGAAAGATCACTAATAATGGGACTATTCAAGAAATCATAGTGTTGGATTCAATAGGTACTTTTCATTTATTCACTTATAATCTATTGTCATCGAATAATTTGCCTTTTATAGAAAAGAAAAGGTCCTTTAGCCAACAATTGTACATAGATATCGACGGCTACTCAAGCTCTAACAACGATATCAAGTATTTAGATATTTGGCCATTGAGCGACGAAGAAAATGAGAAATTAAAAAATGTTTATTTAACATTGTGTCAATTAAACAACAGAGACTTATTTTTGGTGACCATAAAAATTGACAAATCTGGAGTTTTGATATATGGCTCACATAGATTGAAAACAGCAACTGGAAATCAAGTATTGAAACCGAAATTGTACTTGCCAAAGCCAACAAAAACTGCATTTATTATCCTTGATAATACAGTCATACTAACAGATTTAAATACTTCATATATCGAATCTGGAACTACACTTACATATTACAAACCGAGATGGGAAGATCTAGTGAGACTAAAATCGTCAGTTGAAATAATAGGTTCTGGGTATGAAAACCAATCAAATTCAACAAATCCTTCAATATTATTGATAACAAATAATTTCGGAATCATAAAATTGGAGAAATTTCCTGAGCAAGAAAGCTTACCAATTGATCACGTAGATGATCCTTTGTTGATTGTGAAATCTCATATTGAACAAGGAATTTTCTATTCCAACACAAATGAAATTGATTTTGATTTAATTCAAAGATTCGATGAAAGTGTAATAAGAGAAGCAATAGAATTGATAAATCTGGAAATCTTGAATTCCTCCTCATCATACCTTCCGCGAAAATTAGGATCAATAACAGATTTGACCAATTTAAAAGTGAAATTGTTTAAAGAATTGATCAATTACACTAAAAGGAATTTTGATTCTTTAGACATTATGCACATAGTTGAGAATTTGGAAAAATCAAATGTGGCTTTAAACTTATGGAAAATTATTGACAATAATGAAAAATACAAATCATTGTTTGAACAAATTGAACCAAATTATAACAAGTTTTTTAGTGAAGGTTTAGACAATACAAACAAAGTCTTAACGAAATTTATAAAAAAATTAGATGAAAGCAGTTTCACAGTTATACCTTTGATTGTTAGCACAATGTATGAAGGTGTTTATTTGAACGACGTTGAATATGTTTCAGATTCAATTATGAAGTCTTGGATTTTCGACACTGATTTATTGATTTTGGTTGAGAAAATCTTTTGCAAAGAATACGTGAATAATAAAAGTGTAAAGAATAAGCAAGAAGCTTATCAATTGGTTTTGGTCTTGTACTATTTTACTAATAAAGCTATTCATTATATGAAACAAACAAATGATAAAAACCTTCAAGAGTACATTACATGGTATACTCAACAGAAAAATGAATGGATCCAAGTGCTATTGAATATTGGATTTGTTGACGAGGCGATTGAAATTGGCGAAAACTATAAAGATTTTTACACATTAGCAAAAATTTTGGATATTCAGCGAAGCACAATGTCCATGGATGAATTGAACTACCCAAAGTATTTTGAAGTTTATGGATACAACTTTGCTGAAAGCGTGTATGATTATTATTTGGAAACGGATCAAATACAAAAATTGATTTTAGATTTTACAAATTTCAAACAATATCTATTACAATATTTTGAAGAGAATCCAAAGAAAACAAGTAGAGTATCATGGATCAGGTATTTGTTAGATGGAAAGTTTACTGATGCGTCTAAATCTTTAGTTTCTGAATCCGAAGAAAATTTAAATAATCAACAATTAAAACTTTCATTAGCTAAATTATCCAGTATAGCAGGTGGTGAAAATGATTTGAAAGATATCAACGATGAATTGTTAATGATCAAGTATCAAAACTTGGTGAAATCAAAACTCACAAAGACTAACGATTTGAGGTTGATTAAAAAGGATTTTTTCATTAAAAACTATTTAAATTCGAATATTAGCACAAAAGACGAGGCGCTAGTAAGTTCATACTTTGACCAGTTTGTCAAAAACAACCAATTATCAACGGGTCAACTAATTAATTTGTTAACAACGGTGAAACCCAGTTTGATTGACTTTAATGGTTATTCATACGCTTTATCCGTTGCTCAAACCTTTTTCAATGAGAATCAAGCTTATTATCACTTCATCATTATATATATAAGATTGTTGATGATCGGTGATGACAATGATCGAGATTCGGAAAGTAATGAAGAATTAAACAAGTTAAAAATACAGAAAACTTTATTATACAAAACTTTCTCCAGCCAACCGAAGTTTATCCAAAGCTTTCAAATATTTTTGTCCAATCTTCAAATAACTGATGACGATTATGAAAATGACCCAATTGTTCAAAAGTATAACGAAGGTCAATTGGAGCAATTAAAACATAAATTGAAAGACGAAAAATTCAAATTCTGGGTCGAATCTGTCATTGAACAAGTTAAATACAATTCAAAAAATTAATGAATATCTTCTTCATCTTCGAACGAATCTTCCTCTATTAATTTATCGTCGTCATCTTGAGCAGGTTTATCATCTTTGTTCAAGTTTATACGGATCAAAGTTTCTGGATACATTTTTTTATCTTCTTCATCTTCATTTCCACTGTGATCTAGTTCATCATCTGGACCAAACTGGTGTTGCCGTTTCATCAACCCTAGAGACGCCAATTGAATACTTTGTATCACATTTTGCCAATTTGACAAAACCACTGCAACTGCAGAAGTGCCTTCTTTTATGGTATCTAGATTATTTGAAATTGACTCCAACTCGTCCACCAAATTTTCTGTCAAATTCTTAAACTCTCGTAGTAGTTCTAGGTCAGCTCGCTTCTCTGCTATTCTTTGGTAAATTGAGTTTGACTTTGACATTGGATATTTTTATTTGTTATTTATTTTTTTGTTTTGCAATTGTTTTGATTTCAAACTTCATCATGGCTCGGAAGTCTGAACTGTCCATTGCTGACAAAAACAAACGGATCTCGTTCTACTCATCTTCAACAGCGTCATCAGGCTCGACATTGCTGGTGCTGGATCAATCTGTGCAATTGCAGAATTACCGAGATCAGAATCGTATCCTAGCCAAACGAATATTAATGTATTCCACCAAAATAACCGAACTAGAAACTACAATCAAAGACTTGCAAAATGAGAAGCATATGTTGAATCTAAGGATTAATCAAATGAAACAGAAAGACGGTCAACAAGGACAGCAGTTGGTATCGAAAGTAGAAAATAAACTAATGGATAGTTTCAAACAATTAATGAAAGATATAAAAGAACTTGGAGAAGCAGATCCATCTTTGAATGCTCTCAGAACTGATGAGTTTATGAACGTGAATAATGGTTTCGCTGAAGTAGAATATACTAATGGAGCACAAAATGTCACAAAATCAGATGTTGGTAAGTTTTCAACCATAATAGAACAGCTGGATCTGGAAGATTATAAGAATTCTGAAAGTCTTGAATCAAAATTTGAAGCATCAAAAGCGGAAAACCCCAAAACGTTCTCGATAAACGAAGACCTACCTCCAAACAATCCAGCAAATTCGACTTTAGAACTACCAGAAAACACTACCTCCAGTGTCAAATTCACATCATCCAACAACTCAACAAACATGGTCGAACATACGACCGAAACAACGAGAAAAGAAATGGTCAAAGAATCAACAACGATAAAAGAAGTAGTTAAAGAATCACCGGAGAAGAAAATGTTAGTCACTTTAAAGGTGCCACAGCTTGTACAAACCGCGGCTTCACACGATAAAATTGAAAGTCGTAGCATTTCTCCAATGGAGGACGACTTGTCTAACCATGGTCGAAGGTCTTCTAGAAATAGACGAGAAGTCAATTATCGTCCGTTGTCAATGAGAGCTAAGATGAGACGAGAGTCAATCAAAATGCTTGATGCCGTCGGTGACAATGTCCTCATTAATTACACAATCAACAACCAGAATGTCAGAAAAAGAAAATCTGAAACACCATCTTCGAATATCCAGAAACGAAAACCATTATCCAATATCACTTCGAATGTGGAAAAAGAGAAAAACAAATCAAAGCTAATTAAAAAGCGTCAAACTATGGATCCATTCATTGAAAATGATTTATCAATATTTGAATTCCAAGATGAAGAAGAGACTAATTCTAATCGTAGATTCACAAATATATAAATCACACACTCATATTCATTTTAATACTTGGATAAGGTTCGTAACCAACGATTTCAAAGTCTTCAAATACAAAATCATCAATAGATTTAATCTCATCTAACCTTTCTTTTTTGATTACCAATTTGGGGAATTCTTTAGGTATCCTCTCAAACTGTGTTTTCAAAGCATCGATGTGGTCTAAGTACACATGAGCGTCTCCTAATGTATGTATGAACTCTCCGCAATCCATGTCTACTATATGAGCGATCATTTTTGTCAATAATGCATACGAGGCAATGTTGAAAGGCACGCCCAACCCCATGTCACACGATCTTTGATATAACAAACATGACAATTTCGGTTTTTGGTCTTTAGGGAAGTTGACGTAGAATTGGCAAAACACGTGACAGGGAGGTAAAGCCATTTTGGCAAAATCTGGTGGGTTCCACGCCGACATGATGATCCTTCGATCATAAGGGTTAGTTTTCAATTTTTTTATGATATCTGATAACTGGTCGTATCCCTTTCCGGTGTAGTCTGTGTCGCAGTCAAAGTATTCGGCGCCGAAATGTCTCCACTGGAACCCGTACACGGGCCCCAAGTCGCCCTCTCGTCTCGACGTCAAGCCCAACTTGTCTAGAAACTCACGCGATCCATTTCCCTCCCAAATTTTGACTCCCTTATCGCTCAACTCCTTGGCGTTGGTGGAGCCCTTGACGAACCATAACAATTCGTGTATTATCCCTTTACTGAACACTCTTTTCGTCGTCAATAATGGGAATGTATCGTTGGATAAATCAAATCTTAACTGTGGAGGAGCAAATAAAGACTTGGTCCCAGTGCCTGTTCTATCCGGACGATGCTCACCTTCATCTATGATACGTTGGCACAAGTCTAAATAAGCTTGTTCTGCTTTATTTGGGGTAACTGTCATTAGTGAATTTCAATTTCAAAATATTGATTTAATCTATTTCTACGCGTCGCGTTGCTACCATATGTAAAATTGTAGAAATCCCGACCACGATCTCCGAGAGAGAATCTCGTAAACTAGAATACGATAAATGGGATTGTCTCCAAGTCAAAACAGTTCATAACGACACCGTACTTGAAAACAATTACATTAGCAAATCAATCTACATCTAGTAATTTGAAGTAACTTATACATTCTTTTTTTATACTATAAACTAGTAGCTATTTATATCGAATAAGTATCAGCTACTGAAGATAATAAACCTAATTGATTTATTTTTTTTCACCAAAGATGGCATCTGAAGCTTGTTGAACAAATGATTTTTGGTTATCTGAGGTAGCATCACCAGCTAAGTTATCAGCTTTGTCAGTAACTTTATCTTTGAATTGTTCTGTAGTTGATTTTTGTGAATCTGGTTTGACAGCTGATTCAATTTTATCACCAATATCTTTTCTACCGAAGTCTGACATATTTAATTTGTTAGTTATAATGAAGAAGTGAAAAATAATGCTAGAAATTGACCTATTTATATAGTAATGAAAGGTGCTTGGTGGTAGGTAAATTTAGCTGCTTTATTCGTGACCTCGAACCAAAATCCCTGTTGCAAAACTAAAACGCCCCACAATTTATTGTGTTGATTGCTATGGACCACTTAATATGGCAATCTTGCAGCAAACAACTTAATGGTGTAAAAATCACGTGTACAGGTCAAAGCGTGTATACGTGCCCAATCCCGTGGTTCATAACCATTGCTTGCTAGTTACCAATGCCAATTACCAAACAACTAATAATACTTGTGCGTTAATAGTCCTGCATGTTCACTACTTGGATCACTGTTTGAGACAAGTCTTTATACAAAGTTTAAATTGTGGCAATTCAAAGGGAGTGAGCTGAAATCATCAGTAAACACAAAAACGAAAATACTTACATAACGGGCTCAATTTTACTTTAAATCGCTCTCTTTGGTGTTTATTGCATCCTTACCTAGTTGTTTACCATATATAACTTATCTACATCCTTACCTAAGTGTTTATTACATCCTTACCAAGTGTTTATTGCATCCTTACCTGTTTTTGTTTTTACTAGTTATTTTTTGTTTTTCTATTGGAGACGTACTGGCGTATTCCGCTCTCTCATTCAGAGGCAACAATTTGTTTAGTGGTTGTTTGATATTAGAATTTTTAGAATTACTATAATTTATATTTGCAACCAAGAGAAATATTTAAACCATTTTGGCTCAACCAACACACAATTGGCTTGAGCAATCAAGATACTTTGTTGTCCCAGACTCAAAGGCAATGTTTTTAAATCCCCCTCAATTACGACTTTCCTACCTTTATTTTCCTTTACTTTTGCATGCAATATTAGTGTACTATTTGGTGGGGCTTGGTTTTTGAAATCTATCGATAAACTAGCAGTGACTCCTTTTTTAGATGGTAACAACGGAAATCCTGCTGAGCATAGCCCTTCGTCTATTATCGTAGAAACTATTCCGTTGTGGACTTGACCATCTTGGCTGATTAGTTTGTCTCCTAAATAATAGAAACTCGTCAATTCTCCATTTTTCGAATCCAAAAATACAATTGGATCTATTTCCATCAAATTGGGTCCAAAAAGCAATCCTGTACCTACATAATTCTGATGGTGTTGACTTGGAAATGATTTAGATGAATTGTAGTTTTTTAAATCTGGGTTTGATTTTAATTTTTGATACGCCTCTGTTGATTCAATCTGCTCAACGACCGATCCATTTATATGGTTAATTTTATGATCTTGAAAATTGGTCCTTCTCCAATCTTTAGGGAATAATGTTAGCCCCAATCCAAATGCAAAGATTGGTATGGTTTTCCTGGTGATACTTTTGAACATTTGATATCAAAAGTGGTCTCCTTATTTTATTTTCTCAATGTCTTGTTTTTTATTTTGTGTCTGTCGCAAAAATTATTTTAGTCGAAGTTTGGCGCAGAGATGAGATTATATTTTTTTTATAGGTTTGAACTAGTAAATTATCATTATGGGTAACAAAACAAAGGGAGTCAAGCGTGGTTCAAGTAAAGATGAGATTCCAGGATCTAAGAAATCCAAATTAGAAGTGAAAAAGTTACCGTCTCCACCTAGTGAAAGTGAGATAGAAAGTGAGGTAGAAGACGAAGCAGAAAATTTATCAGAAAATGTATCGAGCTCGGAAGATGATTTAGACATGAGTGAGGATGAAGATGAATTAGATCAATTAGACGAGGATGAAAAACAAGAAGAAGAAGAAGAAGAAGAAGATCAGGAAGATGGAACATCACTTACAGAAACTAAATCATCAGAACCAGATCCAAATAAAAAGACGTCCAAGGAACAACATATCGAACAAAAAAAATTATTGAATGAAAGAAAATTACAAAGAAAGTCGGGTATTCAAATTCAAAAAATCAAATCTTTATGGGAAAAATTGAGAGATTCAAATACTACAAAACAACAGAAAGACAAATTATGTGACGAAATCTGGGAGTTATCAAAAGATTGTATAAACGATTTAGTCCTAAAACATGACGCTTCAAGAGTGGTTCAAACTTTAGTTAAATATTCCAATAAAGAAAGGAGAATGATTATAAATCAGTCTTTAAAAGGTACATTTTATCAATTAGCCACTTCTGCTTACGGAAAATACTTATTAATCAAATTATTGCATTACGGTACAAAAGAAACTAGACAATGGGTTATCAACGAGTTGCATGGTAAATTGAGAAAATTGATGAGACACAAAGAAGGAGCTTATGTTGTTGAAGATTTATACGTATTGTATTCTACCAGTGAACAAAAAAATCAAATGATCAGAGAGTTCTGGGGCTCTCAATTTGCTATATTCAAAGATTCCGGTAAAGGTCAATCTGTTGTTGATGTTATAAAGGAATCTGCTGAAAAAAAACAATTAATAATGAACAATTTATACGGTACAATCAAAGCTTCAGTTGAAAAAGGATCGACTGGTTTCCAAATATTACACGCTGCAATGAAGGAATACGTTAGTGTTTTAGTAGAAGACATTGAATTGAACGATTCTGCAATTAGAGAATTCATTGATTTATTATCTGAACAATTCGCTGAATTAGTTCATACCCAAGAAGGTTCTGATGTGGCCAGTACCTTGATTTCTTTAGCTACTGCAAAGGAAAGAAAAGGTATCATAAAATCACTTAAAAATCACACAAACGAATTGATCAAAAACGAATACGGTAATGTGGTATTGATCAACTTATTCATGACTGTAGATGATACGGTTTTGGTTTTCAAGTCTTTTGGTAACGAGTTATTCACAGCTGAGACATTGCCAACTTTGATTCAAGACAAATTTTCCAGAAGACCAATTTTGTATTTATTAAAAGGTTTGGATGGTAAATATTTCTCGCCAGCTATCAAAAAGTCGTTAGAGTACTATCAGGAATTGGCTTATAAGAAAACTTCTAAAAAAGATAAAGTAGCCAGAAAACATGAATTGTTGGAAAAATCAATAACACCACTCTACAAATCGTTATTACAACAAGATGATGAATCGATGACTAAAATCTTATCAAACAACATGTCAATACAATTGATAACTGAATTGATTTTGACCAGCAGTGATAACAAAGATGTCAATGAGGAACTTAGACCAAAATTGATTGAAATCATATTCGAAAAATCCATTAAAGGTGACACATTAGAGGATTACCACTTATTGAACAAAACCCCATTTATTTCAAGAGGATTGAAGTCATTAATACAAGGTAAAGAGTACAAATTTAATAGCGATCTTAAGAAGTTGCAAAAGTTGGAAAACGGAAACTCCATTCTTGGTTTAGGTAGTGAGTTTGCCGAGAGAATAGCAAATGAAATAATGGAGTCTAACAATTTGAAAGGTTGGTTGCAAGGTCAACCGGCTTTCGTTTTAGTTTCTGTGGTTGAAGTGTTGGAATTGAGTAAATCAAAAAAGTTAAAAGAGTTGAAATCACAATTGAAAAAACATAAAAAGGAGTTGACAAAGAGCGACGATAAAGGTGCCAAGCTATTAACCACTTTTATATAAAATAAATATTACATAAGTTCATCTTCGTCGTAATCTTGTTCTTCGCTCAAATCATCTTCATCACTCATTTCATCTGGACTTTCGTTAAATATTTCCGAGGTACGGCTCAATTGTCTTTCTATTTTGGTAGTGTGTTTTTCGTTTGAATTGTAATCTTCAATATTGACGCTTTTAATACTTCCGTCGTCTTTTTCATCAAAATCATCTTCCTTTTCCTCTTCGTCACCGTCCTCGTCTTCTTCTTCCTCTTCTTCTTCTTCATCATCATCGGGTTTTATAGTGATGGCATTTAAATCACAATCCTTTTCGTCAGCTCCAAACTCTTCAAACCATTCCAATTTGGAGCTGCACCTCAAGCATGGCAAATCCTCACTACTTAACCTAATTTGGTTAAATTTGATAGCCAAACAAACGTAACAATATATATGACCACAATTTGTTATGTACGGGTTTGTTATTGGACCTAAACTTGGGAAAACCCTTGATCCATTCAAAGACGCTAGTTGGTTGTTTTCATGACATATTGCACATTCACCAATTGGCAAATTTGTGTATTTGGTGAGTCGCGGCTTATTGTTAATTTCAATATAATTGGCGTCTTTGTTAGAGCCCCATATTTTTTTCAACATCTTGTTGAATTTTTTTAATTGCAATAATGGTAAAATAAATACAAGAAATTCCGTCATCACGTTCCATACCAATTGACGGTTTTGAAATTCATAATTCACATTGGCACCATTGAATTTTAATAAATCTGATGATATAGGTGTTTCAATAATATTCAAAAGTCTATGGATCAAGCTTGGGTACTTTCCATTGATTAAGAATATGGTAAAGTTGATCAAATTCAAAATTTTCACTGAGTTATTGATCTTTGTTAATATATTTAACCGATTTTTGATTATGACATTCTTGAGTTTTATTAAAAAATTATCTGGGTTTCGATCCAGTCTTTCATCGTCCTCAATTGCGTATAAATAGGTTTCCAATTTCTTGTAAAGATAACCTCCAATTAAGACGGCTAATAAGTATGTTTTTTTATTGTAACCTATGATTTTGCCTGTTTTAAAGTCTGTCATCTTCAAGTTTTGCAAAATTGACCCATAACTAGAGCCATTTGACCAAACAGTGTATTTGAATATAATCAAATTTAGCAACAAGGAGTAAAACTCTTGATTTGAGTTGATGGATAATCTATAAATTAATGAATTAGGATTGTTGTGTAGTGAAAATATAGATGTGACTTGTTCTTTCAACAATGTGAATAGTTCATTGTCCAAAATGTATGCGTCTAGTTGTGACACTCTAGGAGAAGGATACGGTATTGGGAACATGATAAAGTGTTGATAAAAATTGTAGTAAAATTTTGTCTCCGCATTAAAGAATCAAAATCTTACACAACTACAATCACAACAATAAATCTACACTACTTGGAGGCTCAAACTACGGCGTCCAGTTAATTACACTACGAAGATAGTCAAGATTATTAGGATCAGAAACCAAAATGTTATCCTGCTCTAACTTTTGACTCTGTTTTTTGACTCTGTTTGAAACACTTTTAACATCTTATCAAATCATTGAGTCAAGATCTTTATCATTCATCAACTTCAAATATTATTTCGTTTGTTTTGCATTACTCTGTTGGTGGTTGATATTGAAGGTTTGCATTTATTTTTTTCAGTTGATAGCATAAAATTTCACACGGCTTGATCATCTCCTTTAATATTCTCCTACTATGGCCATTGAGTTAGAAGAACCAGAATACACCAATGACAATTTGCAGGTTTTCAAGGATTTGTTTGCCGGCACAATGGGTGGTGTAGCTCAAGTGTTGGTGGGCCAACCGTTTGATTGTGTGAAAGTTAGATTACAGTCTGCTCCCGAAGGAACTTATTCCGGTGCAATGGATGTGATTAGGCAATTGATCAAAAATGAAGGTTTTGCAGGTTTTTACAAAGGTACTTTGACTCCTTTGGTTGGAGTTGGTGCATGTGTGTCTGTTCAATTTTCAGTCAATGAATTCATGAAAAGATATTACAATGATAAACTCAATGGGCAAGATTTAAATTTGCTTCAATTTTTCAATTGTGGTGCAATTGCAGGATTTGCAAATGGGTTTTTGGCTTCCCCAATTGAGCATATCAGAATCAGGCTACAAACTCAAACCTCATCTGTCAAGCAATTTAATGGTCCTTTAGACTGTGTGAAGAAAGTCTACGATGTAAATGGACTTCAGAGTGTTTACAAAGGATTAGTGCCTAGTTTGATTAGAGAGTCCATTGGTTTGGGAATCTATTTTGCGACATACGAAGCTTTAATACTTAGAGAATTGAAGGGCCACAAAAATTTAACTAGAGGAGATATCCCAGCCTGGAAATTGTGCTTGTTTGGTGGATTGTCTGGTTACACCTTATGGATCGGTATATACCCCGTTGATGTGATAAAATCTAAATTACAAACTGACCTGTTGTTGAGTCCAAAATATAATAGTTCATTATCAGTTATAAAAGACATTTGGAAATCTGCTAGTATCAAAGGGTTCTACAAAGGATTCATACCAACAATTTTAAGAGCTGCTCCAGCTAATGGTGCAACATTTGCGGTTTTTGAATTGACAATGAGATTTTTAAATTAAATCATAGATCATAAATCATTATTTATTAATTTCTTTTAATTAAATTAGAATTTTCATAATTGTCGAAATTTGTAGAATTGAAGTTTGCAAAATTATTTTCTGCGATAACTTCTTCTTCCAAACTTTCATCTTGATAGTCTTGAGGTCTAATTACTTTAATAAATTCTATAAAATCCATCATATATTCTCCGTTAAATTCGTAAGCGTCAGTTCCTTGTAATTCCACTTGTTCCCAAAATGTTATATCGTCACTTGAATCGTTATTTTGTGGTGATATCTGCGACTCAATTTCTTCTTTATTTGATCTTTCACGTTCTCTTTTATTAAACTCTTTATCAATTCTCAAATGTAACCCAGGAACTAAGTCAATCAAATACAAGAAAAAACAGGAAAGGATAAAGGTATATGCGCTAGTAACAACAACTCCAAGCAATTGGTATCCAAATTGTTTCCAATGATGACTAACCCATCCTCCTTGAGACTTATATAACTGGTTTCCAAACAACCCAGTTAACAATGAACCTACTATTCCTGCAATTCCATGAACAGCAAATATGTCCAAGGCGTCATCTATATTGAAAAAGTATTTTAGCCTTGTTGATAGATTACAGATTATGGCGCCAACCACTCCAAAAACAATTGGTTTCCAGAATTCGTTACTTGAAGATATATATCCTCCTGCAGGGGTGAATACCACCAACCCGGCCATGATACCAGAGCTAAAAGAAATCATTGAAAATTTTCTCTTTTCAATGAAATTTGATTTTGTTTCATGATACCTTTGGTTTTTCAAAACTCCAGTCTCTGAAACAACCGGCTTCAAAATTGAAGAAGTAGATCCGACTTGCGATCCAGTATCAAGTTGACCTTCTAATGGTATAGAACTGAAAAAAAAATCTATTGCTGTCCATACAATTCCACTCGTACATGCAGCTAATATCGTATTTGTGATAATAAATAAGGAGTTGTAGCTGAATTTGAAATCACAACCAGCCATAAACCCTACCCAACCAACTAGGACGCAAAACATCCCAATTATGATATGTCCAGTGTTCAAATTCCTATAATTGTACAAAAGTTTGGAGTTTCTTGGACCCAAAATATAAGAATAAGCCAAACATGTGAATCCACTGACTATGTGCACGCAATTCCCGCCTGCAAAATCCAACACTGGTAATCTGTTTAAATCGACTGATAACCATCCATTTTGGTTCCAAAACCAATAAGTCACAGGATTGTATATAATCACTGACCAAATGAACAAAAATAAAAGCATGGGTATTATTCTGCCTCTTTCTGCCACACAACCAGGAAAAGTTAGTGCCGCACATATGACTTTAAACAACATGTTGAACAAAAAATGGTTCAACAATAATATTGAGCCTCGAGAGTTTGTGAATTCCAAGTTCATGGCATTGCGAATATTTCTCAAGACAGCATAGGATAGATTACCAATAAAATGATTGGAGGAAGTTGAGTAGCTCAAGGAATAACCCCATATAAACCAATCTATAACTAATAGCGGACTAATTAAGAAGGGAATCGAAAACATTGTCAACGCAGATCTTCTTTGGGTCAACCCCGAGTAAAAAAACGCTATTCCGATGATCACCAACGGTAGTAGCGAAGTACAATACAACATGTACAACGAATCTATACTTGTTCTAAAATCAACTTCTATAGTTTCCACCATCTTGTTAGTTGATTGTATAGGAAAACTAGCTGAGCTGAAGTGTTGATATTATCTTAAAATATGTTTGCTTATCAAATGATCTGACGCAAGCTTGAAAAAAAATTTCAACCCATCTGTAAAACTTGAATCTCCACGCACCAAGATTCAGCTCCAAATCACATCGAAAGAGTTGTGATCTCGGTGTAGCATATGTTGTGATACAAGAGTTGATATACGTTTCTTTCTTATATTGTAATTTTGTTCTGTCAAAAGCGTTTAAATCATTTTCGAGTCATAACAGTGTATTGGATCAACTTTTAGCCACTTTACAGGCACTTCAACCGGAGCTTTAGACTGTAGATGGCGGTTGAAGTTGTAAATTTCGAGTTACAAGAATATGCTACCATGCGTGCACCGGTGATTCTAGGAATAAAATCTCGTGTGTATTTAACGGATTACTCTTAAAACCACCGACACTTACCAATCCCAATAAAATACAAATTACACGCTTTGCAAAAACAACCGCCCATTGGTTCCAAGAATATCAAATCAACAGGTAGAGCTTTGAAGTGTTAATTATATTAGGACACGAAGAAGCTCCACGATTCAGATTAAAACAAAACCATCAACAAATCATTCCGTTTTAATTTTTCTCCAGTTTTCAATTTACATGCTACAATACAATAGAAAGCTATCTGATACACAAATATAGAGGTGGTACTAAATGATATAGCACTTTTCTTACTCCAATCATGACAAAGCGATTAACACTTGAAGAAAAATTAAATCGAAAACCAGCCAGTCGGGCTTGTACTTTTTGTCATCAAAAACATTTGCAATGCTCGAATGAACGACCGTGCAAAAACTGTGTCAAACGAAATATTGGCGGTGCTTGTAAGGATATTGAGCGAAAGAGGGTAAAGTATTTGACGGGTGAAAATAAGGACAAGGACTTCAAAAGGGAAAACTCATCGATCAAAGCTGAGTCCGTGAGCGACGATGAGACAAAATCGACCAATAAAACTGTCATTGATGATAATAAAAGAATTGACGACATATTAAATTTCCTTCCCTCAGATCCAATTTCAAGTAATGAATTATCCAATGAAAACCAATACACAAACACCATGTTAAATACTACCAATGATGTGTTGAATAAATTAATCAACGATCATCACGAAACGGATAGTGTATCCAATATCAGTGTAAATTCTAGCGCTCCAATTTTATCACATACAAATAGTTCTCAATTTAGTTCAAATTATTTAAATCAAGAATACTTGATGTTGGGAGATATAATACTTCAATCTAAACCCACTTCCCCTTCTCCTTCTACAACAAGTGCATCCGATTATAATATAATATCACCGGCAAACACTGGTGCAACCAATCATCATAGTCATAGCAATGCTTTCAGGTTTGATGAGATAAATCAACCAAAAAGAAAGGCAGTACAAAGATTGAAAGATTCAAGGCCGTTCATATCTCTCGGGTTTTCAAAAGACCTGTCTTTAAGTTTGAATAATTTGAATAATATGTATAATCAGACTGATAATTTATTAGACAATAATTCCAATAGGTCGAAAAAGACTCTAGGATCTACAAACCCAATTTTAAACTTTGAGTCAAATTATCAAAACGGTTATGTTAGTCCATTGAAAACACATCAAATTTACCAATCTGTCAGTGACATCTACAATAATGATATTATCAACTTTGAGTATCCCAATTCTTACCATTCTTTAACCCATTTTTTGAGAAGCAGATTCTCAGGTAACAATTTATCAAACGAAGAAAAATACATCAAGCGAAATAACTTGCTAATAATATTGAAGTTAATTGCTAGTTATAGGCCAACTTTCATCAGTGCACATAAATCATTATTGAAACCACAAGATTTGTTATTTCTAGAAATGAGTTTTCAACGATGTTTGATAGATTACGAGAAATTGTGTCAATTAAACTCCAGTCCGACAATTATATGGAGAAGGACTGGAGAAATAGTCAGTATTACTGACGATTTATTAAGTTTGCTAGGCTACAATCTAAGTGACATATTAGCTAAACGAACTTTCATCATGGAGATCATGTACGACGATGAGAGTATTATTAATTATTTCCGATTATTTAAAAGTGTGGCTATTGGGAGCTTGAATTCAAGTATAAACACCAAAATCAAACTTAAAAAGAGTGATATTTTGAGAAATGAGTCCATGCAAAATTACATTGAGTTTTGTTCTGTTTGGACCGTTAAACGTGATTTATTCGATATACCAATGTTGATAATTGGCCAATTTTTGCCTATATTACCCGCTGGCGATGGGGTACGAATGTACTGAAATACAATCTTTTTTTCTTTGATCCTTAATTTGCAGTCATTCATAGAACCCACATGATTTTACATAGAGTTACAGTTTTATCAAACGTATAAGACTAATACATTCCACCTTGGTATTTTAAGTAATATCAATGTTAGGTTTTGTTCAAATTCCAATAACTTCGAAAAGAGTGCTCAAAATCAGCACTCATCGAGCTGTGGCCTGGGGTCTTGGAGCTTATGGAGTAGGTGTTTTGCTCATGTCGATGTTTTATTTCAAACATTCCAACATGAGAGAAATATTTGTCAAGACTGATAAGGAGTATGAAAAAATTCACCCTGTTCACAGAATGTTTCATCCAGAAAACCCCATAACTGAATTAAAGTAAATCATTAGTATAGATACATGTATGAATATGCTTTGTGTCAACTCTATTTTTTGGTAGCGTAACATGATGATCATCTAACCTTGCGTAGAAAAATTGAACTCTCATCTTGAGTCATGAAGATATCGGTGGATACTATTAATAAACTCCAATCGGACGCTTCGTGTATACGAAACATCTGTATTCTAGCTCATGTTGACCATGGGAAAACTTCACTCAGTGATTCCTTATTGGCTACTAATGGAATCATATCACAACGAATGGCCGGTAAAGTACGTTACCTAGATTCAAGAGAGGACGAGCAATTGAGAGGAATAACAATGGAAAGTTCTGCCATTTCATTGTATTTTAAAGTCATGAAACAAATTTCCAAAGAAGACACACAGCTCGAGTTGAAAGAGTACTTGATAAACTTGATTGATTCACCAGGTCACATCGATTTCTCTTCGGAAGTGAGTACTTCTTCCAGATTATGTGACGGTGCAATAGTGTTGGTGGATGTAGTCGAAGGAGTGTGCTCACAGACCGTCAACGTTTTACGACAATGCTGGTTGGATAAGCTTAAACCACTATTGGTGATTAATAAAATAGATAGATTGATTCTAGAATGGAAATTATCACCTTTGGAAGCCTACCAACATATATCGAGAATAATAGAACAAGTCAATTCTGTCATTGGGTCATTCTTTGCTGGTGACAGATTGGAAGATGATTTGAATTGGAGAGAAGCCGGTGAAGTGGGTGAGTTTATTGAAAAATCAGATGAGGATCTATATTTCACTCCAGAAAAAAACAACGTCATATTTGCATCTGCAATCGATGGCTGGGCTTTTTCAATAAACACTTTCAGCAGGATTTATCTGAAAAAGCTTGGATTCAGTCAAAATGCATTGTCGAAAACTTTATGGGGCGATTTCTATCTAGACATGAAGAATAAAAAAATCATTCCTGGGAAGAAGTTGGGCAAAAATTCAAATTTGAAACCATTGTTTGTTTCGTTGATATTGGAACAGATCTGGGCAGTTTACGATAGTTGTTTAATTGAACGAGATCAAGAAAAATTGGAAAAAATTATAGACAAACTAGGAGCAAAAGTGTCTCCTAGAGATTTGAGATCGAAAGATTACAAGAGTTTATTAAATGTGATAATGTCCCAATGGATACCTCTAAGTCATGCGATTTTAGGTTCTGTGATTGATAAGTTGCCAAATCCAAAGACGGCACAACACGAGAGAATAAATAAAATCTTAAACGAAACAATACACCCAGAAAATGATGATGCTATTGATGCAAGTTTCTTGAAATCGATGCAAGATTGTGACAGTCGTGATCCAAATCACACTCTAGCATATGTGTCGAAATTATTGTCTATACCAAATGAAGAATTACCTAAGGACGTCTCGACCGATGCTACTTTATCGGCAGAGGAAATTCAAGAAAGAAGTCGTGTGGCTAGGGAGTTGGCCAAAAAAGCGTCTGAGGCAGCAGCATTAGCACAAGAAAATCAAACCGAAGAGTATAAGAAAAAAGATCCTTTTGAATGGGAATTTGAAGATGATGACTTTGGTTTGGAAGGAGAAGAGGAGGAAGAAGAAGAACCTCCTAGTGAGACATTAGTTGGGTTTACTCGTATATACTCAGGTTCATTGTCAAAGGGTCAAAAGTTGGTGATTGTAGGACCGAAATATGACGCTTTCTTGTCCAAAGACAATGTATTAAATCAAGAACAAATAACAAAAGAAGTGGAAATCAAAGATTTATTTTTGATCATGGGTAAGGAATTAGTTAGGATGGATACTATACCAGCTGGAAACATTTGTGGAGTGGTTGGCTTGGAAAACGTTGTACTCAAAAATGCAACCATAATGTCTGAAATCGATCGGGAAAAACCATATATAAACTTAGCGTCAACATCAACATTGATACACAACAAACCAATCATGAAAATAGCCGTTGAACCAACTAATCCTATGAAATTGACGAAATTGGAAAAAGGCTTGGATTTACTAGCTAAAGCCGACCCAGTGTTGGAATGGTACATAGACGATGAATCTGGTGAATTGATTGTTTGCGTGGCAGGTGAATTACATTTGGAAAGATGTTTAAAAGACTTGGAAGAAAGATTTGCAAAAGGATGCGAGGTTACAGTTAAAGAGCCGGTGATTCCATTTAGAGAAAGTTTGAAAATCGATAAAGTTGTACAAGAAGAAGAAGAACAAGAACACGAGCAGAAAGACGAATTAGTCGATTTGAAATTCGAAGTCAGTCCCTTGCCTGACCAAATCACAAACTTTTTAATCAAAAACGAGCCTACGTTGATTGAAATAGCAAATAAAAAAACCGATTTAATCACGTCTGAATTTCTAGACAATTTTAAAAAGATTTTGGCTAATGAAAATTTTGACTCAAGTTTTATTGACAATATCATATCTTTTGGCCCAAAAAGAATGGGACCAAACATTTTCCTTGATGCGACAAATAAATTCAAGCATTTGTTCAGTTTCGATGAAAAAGAAAAATTTGAGTATGAGAACAATGTGTTGAATGGAGTTCAACTAGCATTCAATGAGGGTCCATTAGCATCAGAGCCATTACAAGGTATTTTGGTGACCATAAAGACCGCTGAAAAAAAGGACGTTGACGAAGATAAAATAATTAACCCCGGAAGGATTATTACTCAAACTAAAGAATTGATACATCAAAGGTTTTTAAGCAAATCACCCAGATTGTTTTTAGCAATGTATACTTGTGAAATCCAAGCTTCTGGTGAAGTATTGGGTAAAGTTTACGCGGTTGTTCAAAAAAGGGGTGGGTCAATCATTAGTGAAGAAATGAAGGAAGGTACGCCATTTTTCACAATTATAACGAGAATTCCAGTGATTGAAGCATTTGGGTTCAGTGAGGATATAAGAAAGAAGACATCCGGAGCAGCCAGTCCCCAATTAGTATTTGATGGGTATGATATATTAGACACTGATCCGTTTTGGGTTCCACATACAGAAGAAGAGCTCGAGGAATTGGGAGAGTTTGCCGAAAGAGAAAATATTGCCAGAAGGTACATGAATCAAATTAGACGAAGAAAAGGGTTATTTGTGGATGAATTGGTAGTTAAACATGCTGAGAAACAAAGAACCTTGAAGAAAGATTAAATAACTTTAGTTTATAATTCCATAAATATTCTGTAAAGTTTTGAAAATTTTTATGTGTGGTTGCAAAAGTATGGTTGCAAAAGAGAAATGGTGCGCATGAAAAGTCAAGTACATGAGTAGTGTAACACGGGAAATTTTATTGTCAAATTGTTAGTACGAAAATTTATTTTAGAAAAGTTTAACCAAAAGTAAATGAAGATATAATTAAGATCTTGAAGATTCTTAAAAGTTATGACAAAACCCCCACAGCCGAGCAACAATAACAAGACTAAAGCTTCTATATCCGGCAAAGCTGGACCTAACTCATCATTCAAAGCTACGATATCTGCATCATTTGTTAATGGATCAAACCAGAATGGATCATCTGCAAATCAAATAGGTCTAAATCCGAAACAATTGTTTGAATTGGTGTCCAAGAATTACGAGAACTGGTCACAAGTGATGTCTAAACAATTTGAAGAGCAAATTAAAAAAAACAACGGTAAAAACATAAAAGTTGAACAAATTTTTGATAACGATGAAGACAATTTTTCACCTTTCCCTAATGAAGATGACGATTTTGATGACAAAAGTGATCCAATATTTAATTACAGCTTACTAGAAGCATTAGAGCATGCATCTAATGATGCAAATAATCAATTGAGCAAGAATGACGATGATCGAATACATAACGAAGGAATAGAAAATTTATTTAACCCTTCAGAAACATACTTGAATGAGAAAGAAATTGACTTTCTTCGAGGAAAAATCTCACAAATAATACGTCATAAAGAAAATGCTGCCGAGGGGTTTTCTCTATACGACACGAAAGATGAAGAAGGTCTACATGCGGGCAATACCGACAGATGTTATTGCGATGAAAACAATGATCACGACCATGACGAAGATGATTACGACATTGACGAAATTGAGGAAGAGGATAGTTATGCTTTTGATATACCCCCTACTCATCACATAGAAGTTGAGTTAAATACTGGGAATGGGTGCGATGTTCATGAAAATTGTCATTGTCCCGTCTACAGTGATGATTACGAAGATGATGGGGAAATAGATGAAAACTACGAGGGTGATAATGATTTTAGCAAAGGGTGTGAATTCACATTCGAATACAACATAGAAGAAAAATTAAGATTGATGAATATAGATGCAAATCTGAACGACAAAGACCATCAGCCAAATAAGAAAGTAAAAGTGGAGCTACCCGCCACAAACAGTAAGACCGAACACGTCAAAGAAATTCATGATGATAACGTAAAGATAAAGAAACACAAGAGAATCAGGGAAGTGAAACATATCGACGTCATTGACGACATAAAATCGATGAAAAAAGAGTTGACTGATGGATTTGAGAGAAATCATGCATGGGCAGACCCCAGCCGTTACTTCGGACTTGTGCCTAGCAATCAGTGTTGTTTGTTGTGTCAGTATGAGGCCGTATATGGCGAGAAGCCATACCAGATGTTAAAATGGTACGACCAGAAGATATACCGAGAAGAAAAAAGAAGACAAGAATTTAAAAAGAAGTTGCAGTCGGCAAAATCAAAAGCATTGAAGAAGCAAAAGGAAAACAGACAAAAGAGTCAAAAAGGAATAGCTCAACAGAGTAATGCGAAAAAAATTGAAGAAATAGACTAACTGTATAAAGTAATGAATGAGTAATCATTTAAATGATAACATGAGCGTGATATGTACAATTCTATGTAGTATTCTAGTACCAAAAATAACCCCAATCTGATTTTGTGGAACTCGCTCATGTTTTGTTAGCTCCGTTCTAATTAAATGATATTGTTCTCAACCGCTTGTTTTTCAATATGTATCCTCCGATGACACGGCTTAGAATAGCATAAATGGAAACAAAATAAATACAATCAATTTCAGAGACAAGTCAAACGTAACTGATTTAAAAGTTAAATAAGATTGTAGGCTCACTGGAGCTCAACAATTTTGCAACTGTGATGATTCGTATGTTCTTTGACCAATTTGTGCACAAAAAGTTTACAACCAAAATTAAGACCTCAATTGCTTATAGTTTTATGCGAATAATATCACATTTGCACACTATGATGTAAGTACCCTCGTTATTAGTTCAAGTATAAAATCTTGTTGGTGGTTGCAAAAAAAAATAAATGCGCCAGCCGCGAATCGAACGCGGGGCCCAACGATGGCAACGTTGGATTTTACCACTAAACCACTGGCGCGAATTTTTTAAAAAAATTGGTTTCCAAGCCACGCCTTTCTGACGGGCTTAATTTTTTTTATTGTGGTTTAGATCTGATTATACAGTCGGAAGTATAATTGAACTGGTTCGGGTGCCTAGGTGATACTCTATCGTAGCAGAAGTATATATTTTTGCGTGATTTTTTGGAGATTTTAATGCAACTTGAAATAGCAATAACAATGCGATAATTTATGATTTCCCACAGAGGGCGCAAATTTAATCACTGATTGTTCCATTGAGAGCCATCTAACCTTTAGGAAACTTGCTGTAAAAGCATGCATCCATGATGACGAACAATATTGTTGAAGAAAAGTTAGAATTTTGTACTTCGTCAACTTGAAGTTTCCACTTCAAAATCTTTATAATTCAACTACATTCTATGGACAGGAAGGATGTACGTTTGACCCAAAAAATTACATAAATTTCCCGAGCTTCCGCTTTGAGAACTAAGCTTTGTTTTCATATAGATGCAAAAAGCAAGTTCTCGCTATGATCGTCAAAGCCGAACTGAAATATTAGACAAATTTTTAGTTTCAAAAGAGAAGCTACGAACAGCCGAAACGCATTGAGGTTTTGAGATGGGGACGAATTAGGCGAAGAAAACACTCACAAAATAATTTAGCACACCAAAAATAAAAATGGGACAATTTGCTGATACGGGTATGTTGATACGGCCAGACG
>JAKTVI010000001.1:0-52376 GCA_030557115.1 Insectozyma chauliodis | reverse complement strand
CGTCTATAATAATAATTAAAAAAAATATAGAACATGTGGCACAGGAATTCTTGACGTAGTTCTCTCTTTTATACAATAACGCCTACAATGGGTGGTATATCTAACTTTGCCAATAGATACAGACTAAAACAATTTGGCGTTTCAGTACTTAGTTGCTGCATCAAGGCCGATTCTTTAATCGAAATTCTACACAAATTTATGTGTTAACGCAACAATTGTATTTCTTAGAGCAACGAAATCCGTTACATGAAATTAGCGACTTGCACGACTTCCTGACTAGTTGTTGAGCGATGGTTAATGACAACTACAAACAAAGTAGTACTGTACTAGGACTGGAAAAATGGTTGTCTGTGTACAAGGCACTCTTACTGCTTGAAACAAAGTAGTAAAGCATAGTGGTCCGCCTCAAACCACGGTTTAATACGTGCATATCTACAAATATCTCATGTAAAATTGTTATCTCGGAATTCCACATGGAGACCAATAAGAATGTGGAAAATAATTTTTTTTTTGTGTTCTAAACGAGCCGAGAATATTAGGGTTTGTAGCTCTTATTGTTATGGCTAAAGTTGTTGTTTTGTTGTTGTAATATGGTGTGAGTTTCGTGGCTTTAATGATTCCGTAACTTTAATTTAAGTACATTTTCATATGTGTAGCAGTAACAATATGGCGAATTAGGCTTGCTGATTGCAACGAAATCAGCAAAAGAAACGTCAAGTCTGTCTGAAGAAAGAGTGTTGTGTAATTACTCAGATCGATGGTCTACAATTTCACTAAGTTTGCGGAATTGTCATTTCAATGCCACTAAGCATTTATGCAGCAGCAAGTGTATTGGGTCCTCGAGAGTCTAGCTGATAAGTCCAGGTACACTTATTCTACATTTCTCAAACGGGTATACTGCTTATTGTGTCATTACGCAATGTTTTGAAAAATTCAATTCAACTCAGTTTTCTAATATTAATTACCAATACTATTAACAACTTGGTCTCCAACTTGGTTCTTAGCTCATCATGATTCCAATTGAAGTAATTTGCACAATTTAAAGTACTTGAGACAGTTTCGATTACGTCACTAAAATTAGTCTTGACGTAATAACCTTACTGTATTGTTTTCTAACGCATAATGTGTTCTTCGTACTGTATATTATTGCGGCTTTGTGTTCTTGTACGTTATCGGAACGGGGTTAGACCCGAATTTTTTACGTTCTGTATCGATGCATTTTAAGCACTTGAGTACTGGGGCACGCACAAATTTTACGTCGCGGTACTCGGGACCTTAATAAAATAAAATTACGAATTGAATATTATACACTACAGAATTACCCGTCTATATTAGTTCAAATGTTTGGTCTATTAAAATATTTGATTTTGATATTTGCTTTTGATGTATATTACGTTAATGTTAAATCTACTTAGCTTTTAATTTTGTTGGTCGATAAAAGCATCTATATCCTCGACCTCAACCAATTTTGAATCTTGCGACAAATTGATTTTAACTTTGTTTTTATCATTGTAATTGATTCTTGCAAGTTTTGACTGCGGGCCCCATCCGTTTATTGGCTCGTTCAATTTAAATGGTAACAACCAGCTTGTTATTGCTAAAAACTGTGGGGATAGGTTAACAATTTCAAATATTAAATCCTCAATACAAATAAGTCCTAATTCTTGACCAAACTTATCTTCCACCAATTGGTTGTTATCTAATTTGATCGCTTTGAATTCTTGTTCATCTTCATTTTCCTCATTGTCCAAATCTTCATTTTTAACCAAGATTCTAGCTCTTTTTTGAAACAATTTTCGTATGGAATTTAATGATGGTTGGCCAATTATTATATAAGGACTGATTAAATTCAATAATTGCAATGTTTGTTTATTAGCCTTGACAAACACTCCGGTGTTGGACTCGGTCAATTTTAATATTTGTAAAATTTGATATGCTTTAGTTGGGATTTTCAATCCTTTTTGATGATTCGGAATTCTGATCAAAAACAACAATTTGTAATCTTCGTCGTTTGATTCTTCTTCGTTGTCTCGTTGCTGCTTTTTTGTTAAATTTTTAATTCTTTTTCTTTCCAATTCATTGGATTTATGATTACTTATTAAAGTTTCAGCTCTGATAAATTTTTTATTCTTTTCATTCTTTTTCTTTAATTTCTTCTTTTGCTCAACTTTTTCTTTAATCTGCTCTTGTTTTTCTAACCTTTTCCTGTCTGCATTTTTTCTTTTCTTTAAAAGAATTTCTGGGTTGGAATTTAATATAGCCATGTTAATTACACTTTGTAAGTATCTCCAGTGTTAAATTTTTTGCAGAGATGAGACACCTCAAAAAATTAAATATCAGAAGCATCAGAAAAAAAAAATCCAAAGTCGTGCCTGTGCGAGATTCAAATTGGTATCTTGACATTAAGTTTTAATAGTGGAATTGAATGTGAAACGGACATTTTTATAGTTGTAGGAACTTATCGATGAAAATGTACGTAACTACCAGATACAATAATTTAACTTTGCACTTGTTAAGAACGGGGTGTTCAGATTTCATTTGAAAGGAAAAGAACGAAGTTCAAAACTGGGAAACATGTGTTTCAATAAGTCACACAGAACAGTTTTGAAGGTTCGTCGCCAATTATGAGATAAAAGGCTGCAACTTTTTCAATTGGGAATTTAAAAAGAATTGTTCAAAAACTCAAGCACTGAAATAATCTCTTACAACACAGAGGGATGGCTCATCAACAATGAAGTTGTTTGCAACTTGCTCAAATAAAACTCTATAGTTTTCAATCACATTCTTTGCAATCAACTCAATGTTACAGATATCTTTTCTTTGAAGCCAGCATACCCAGTCTTATTTTATTTTAGATAAAAAATATCCTTACCGCTGATTAAAAACTCAAAGAAATCTTGCAAATCATGTGTCACATCATGACAACAGTATGACAATAAAGAACAAGAGCTATGTTTAAAACTGTCATACCACTTGACCTTGGAATTCAAACAGAATTACAAAAATATGAATGATTTTGAAAGAAAAGTGTTGTCTCTATTTCACATACACGCCTTAGAGATTTCCACAAAAGTCTTACTATACGACCAGCCAGTATTTTTTTACAATGAGTAGACGCCGTTAAAAGTGACGATCTAAGTCACATCCCGTATGTACCGGATTTAAGACTTCCATGGAGATGTTCGCTGTCTAAATTAAAAGAACTACATAGTTTAAATGCGTAGAAAATGGCTACAAATAAAATCTTATCAAATACGTAAGTCATAAATGTCGTTCTTGTCTATCAAATTATTAAAATTGGATCGAACTAGTTGAAAGAAACAACTATGAAATTTAACTGTCGATATTGTTATATAAGTTTTGTCAAATATATGTTCAATACCACGTATGGTAAATACTCCTTAGATACCTGTTGTTATTAGAAATCGGTTTCAGTATGTGATTGCTGTTAGAATGAAAGTTTAAATTCAAGCCGGAGTGTATGTAATGTGACAGTTGCAACAAATTTTTTTGGTCATGTGATCTCGTTTGGTTGCAAAATTTTATGAACATGTCATTTATAAAACATATTCTCTTTACAACAAAAACTTAAAATCTTTGATGGTCAGCTATTATAAAAACTACTTAATCAAAATTTAAATGTCGGTGATCGGTTAGTTTAGAATTGGCACCTTTGCAAAGTGTTACATTATGGAGAATTCAGTTTTCAAAGATTTCTTTAAACAAATGACTGTTTTAACAGAAATAAGCTTTTCATATAACGCTTTTAAGAATAAGGTGTTTAGTTGTTTCTATGATCTAGTAAAATTGTTGGTATTTTACAGTTTGTGATTTGTAAAAGTTTAGCTGCTACCACTTTTGTAGTGTTGTTTTTTATAAGCGGAGATCAAATCATCGTACTAAAGTAGAAATTTTGATCCACATAATAAATTTTTTTCCCTAATATAAATTTCATACATTTATTATAAATACACTTTCTATTCACACTCATACTATCTGAGACTACTATTGCATCAAAAGACATCTCAATCTTACATTTGATAATTGTTTTATAATTTTCATATTAAATAATAATTTTCAAATTTCTTGGTAATTCATTGTTAATATTGCCACATTGTATCTAGCAAGTTTAAGTTTTTACTGAGATCAACAGATTCAAATAGTCATCAACAGATCAGCTTTAGTCAATTTTCAATTGCTGGTTCGAGAAATATCCATTTGTTAGCAGGTGTGAAGGTATTTTTTTTATTAGTCTCACTCACACACATCAAACCAATTTAGCCTATTGATCTAATTTTGCATCATTTCACTTCACTACGTATCTTTTTCATACCAATTGTTATTTAAATTTAACACAGAGCTTAGACTTACTCGGCTCTTTTAGTTTATTTTTTGCATCAACAACATATATATTGTTGTCCTAATATTATCTTGCATTAGTCATAAATGATCACAATCTTATGAACTCCAATTACACCAATCAAAACTCAGATAACACTTTTGATTTGCAACAAAAACAACCCAAGTTACCATTGTATTCGACGCAAAATCAACAAAATCAACAAAATCTACACCAAAATCAAAATCAACAACAACATCAAAATCAAAATCAACAACAACATCAAAATCAACAGCATTTGTATCAAACAGTAGCACAACAACAGAGAATACCACAAGGTATTCAACAACAGTATTCTCCCTACAGCAATGCAACTTCTCCAGCTCTAACATTTGTAAAACAAGAGCCTGTTGATTTATCACAACAGTATTATCAAAATCAAACTTATGCTCCGAATTTTTACAATCAAATGACAGCAGATATACCTGCGAATTTTCAATTTAACTACCAGCAACAATTTGGATTTCCAGAACAGATTGAAAAGCCAATACAAAAACGGAAAAAACAGAAACAAGATAGTATAGATAAATCAAGCAGCGATTTTGAGTTGAAACAACTTGCATTAAAGGAAATTGAAATACCGTTATCAGAATTAGCTTCGAGAATTAAACAGATGGAGAATGATCCTCCTGGGGATCAAATCAAGTCAAAAGAAGCTAAGGAAACTCAGAGATCGTTGTTTGGCATGGTCTGGTTATTAAATTTTTGTGAATCTTCCCCCACTGCGGTCATACCTAGAAACCGAATATATGCCAGGTACGTCCAAATCTGTGCCGACAACAATATAAGTCCACTTTCGCCCGCCAGTTTTGGAAAATTGGTCAAAATATCTTACCCATCGATAACTACTAGAAGATTGGGGATGAGAGGTCAATCGAAATACCATTATTGTGGGGTGAAATTGAAAGGCGAAGAAAACATGCAACAACAATTACAACAGTCGCAACAATTATTGAGTGGCTTCACTGGTACTTTGGTCAATTCACCAATCAGTTCATCAAATTCTTCAGTATCATTTGAAGACTCTCCGATAGCTTTATCACAAGCTCATACTCCTTCGTATACCCCAATAAACTCACCATGCATAAAAAGCGTATCATCGATAACATCTTCATTGAGTGATCAATTGCCACTGGTGTCACATATGAAGTATATTTCAAATATCTTTGATGCCATGAATAATCATTTAGTCTTGCCTCAATCTAACCCTCATTCACCAATTCAATTACCTTCCATCTATCCATATTTGCCTAAAAATGACCTCGATTATGATATCGCAGACACATTATGTTCCTTGTACAAGGTTCACATCAATTCATTATTTGAATCATTGAGGTTTATGCAATTGAATAAACTCTTTTCCAGTTTCAACAATTTCAACAATATCTTGACTGCTCCAGTTTTGAAGTTGTATACAAACGATTGCATATTAGGATGGATCAAGAAATGTGATTTGATCATGTACAAGAAAATGATACGGATGTTGAATAAGTTGCAACTACAATTTTTCTTACCAAATGAACAACTTATGCAACTCAAGCAAATCGCGTCAAACTACATCAAAAATTTATCCACTTCCTTGGTCAACTTGAAAGTGTCTAAAAATTTCATCATTATGAAATTAAAACTCGCAAAGCATTTTGTCAATTTGCTCAACAGGTTAATTAAAGTTATTGAAACTGGTCAACCAGCAAGCAGAATCTTCCTCGATAAGAGTGAACGAAACCTCATGTTGAAAGACTGGATGAGGTTGGATTTCAATGAAATTGCCAACCGAGAATTACCATGTAGCGATAAAAATATCGAGATTTTGAGTTATGTGTTGAACAACGAAGTGGTTGATTTGATCCAAAATGACAATATGTCAATGACAGAATTCGCCGCTTACATAGTCCAACTCCCCGGTAAGTTTCCTGAAGTCAACCCGAGGTTATTCTTATTATTGGTGTCCAATTTATTGACGACTTGTTTGAAAGAGATCAGTTTGTTTGGCGGTGAAGGGTTTGGTGCGTGGTGGATTGTTCGATGCTGGATTGATGAGTATTTAGCATATTTGTTTGAAATCGGAGGCTTGTACCAATACGACTTGCAAGAAGTTTCGAATTTAAGTCATGAAGTCGGTAATTTTGACAATCAAGGCATCAACTCACAAGAAATTTTAGGGCCCATTGATTTATTAGATACCTCATATGAATTGGATCAGAAGAACATATAAATGAATTCCTTAGTGTTAAAATTTGTGTGAATAAAGCAACAACTGTTTATAACATGGTTTATAATAATGCATCTTGAATATATGACTGTCGGTCAAAATAAAACTTATGTTATTTTAAAGATTAAATATCTATATAGTTTTGGTAGCGCAGTATCTTTTTGTAATTTGTTACACAGTGGTTGCAAATACCAAATGTCTGCAATAGAAATGGTAGTTAGCGCTGAGGTTGAGCCACAACCTGCCCCAGCTTCAAGCTATATTATTAATAAGTTGACCCTGACTGATGTTTACGTGTTTCCAAACGATGAGAATTCGACTAAAGAGTTTTATGATACGCTATCTAATGAATTTATTGAAGTAATTAACAAGGATAAACACCCTGGAGAGCGAGCCGTTGTAGCGAAAATTCAATTACCTATTGGGTCAAAAATATTGAGCATCAACCCAATAGCCGCTTACTATCAGCAGTGCAAGAAATTCTCTCAAAGCATACTAAAGTATGAAATCGAATTTGAAAAATTGTACAAACACGTTTCGAATGATCATGAAGTTATTGTCTTGACTCTTAGATGCATTTTTGCCTATTTGGAGAACCCAGAGTTTAGACAAAAGTTCAATAACTTGTGCACTCATCAACGAGATATCAGGTTGAGTCATGATATGAACTCAATTGTTGAACGCATTAAAACCCCCGTCGTGGATGTGTTTAAACAGTATGCTGTGAACAACGACAAAAGCACAGCTGATTTCACAATTAGTCACAAGAATTGGAAGTTTATCAACAATGTTATCTCAGTTGTGCTTATCAATTATTTTGTTTTGTACAATTACGAAGAAACCAACATTGGGGTTGTATTGGACCCCGATTTCTCGTTGATCAACCATAGTTGTATTCCAAATAGTCTCCAAATTGAATCCGATTCTGAATATCAAGTGGTGAATAGTTTGAACATTGACGTTAATCAACAAATCACCGTGACTTATATAAAATTAGGACTACCTAAAGAGATCAGACAGCATCAGCTTTACACCAGGTTTTTTTTCCATTGTCAATGTGAATTGTGCAAGTTGGGCTACGATGCGTTTTTCCACCTAGTTTGCGACCAGTGTGGGACCCGAATAAAGTCCCCAAGTTTGGTCAGTATATTGACGACGCCGAAGTTCTTAATGAAGCAAACACAGTGTAACAAATGTAACCATGAATTTGACTTGAACAAATATGAGAGAAACCTCCTGATTCGAAACTTCTTCATATCCTTGTTTTATCACCGCTGTAAGGATCAGGTCGGGAACGACTCGAAATATTTCCAATTGCTAGCTCGGCAGTTTGTCACCTTGACAGAGACAATCCCAGTCAAGTTGGCAATCAAAATGTTATCAATTGCAATTGAAGATTTCGTCATCGATGAACAGCATTTACACTTGGTGAGGTCGTTGATGGATGAGATTTTATCAGATAAGGTGTTTCCCATACACACGTTTCCATTCAACGTTATAAGTTTCCACCTAACCCGATGCGAGGATCCAATAGATAGCTTGGTTTACAAATTGAGGTACCAGGTTCTAGTCAACGTACCCTCTGATCTCAGTCATCAGCTCCAGTTTGATGAGTACTTATATTTGGAGCTTGCAGAATTGATTTTCTATATTCTCACGTCCAAGATTGACATCCCGTTATCTGTGCAATGCTTGTGTCAGTGTGCTTACTTTTTCTTCAAACAAGTGCATTCTAAACACGAGATTGAAAATATTGAAGACAAGTTCTTGAGACTTAGAGATTTACATTCTGAAGCAAATCAAAAGACGACGCTGTTGCACGATAGTTTGAAGGAATTGTTTCAGCCAACCAACCAACTAATTTTTCATCTAAAAATAAAAGTCAACGAAGACTTGATAGGTTTTATTGTGACAACCAATTCAAATACAATCTAATTGAATATAGATTGTTAACAGAATACAAACAAATCTCAACACATAAAATCATTCAAGTTACCTTCAAGATTAATCAAATTTCACGGATACAAATTGGTACACCACGTTTCAATATCCCAAGGCACCTAGAGGAAGATGATCAATTCATCAGAACGTTGCTTACTCGGTCTTATGAATCTTTTTCGATCCCGTCTCTCAACTGGAACAAAAAATTAGATCAAATTCAAGACCTATCAAAAAATCTAATTCTATTCTACAGAATCATACAGAAAAGAGAAGCTAAATTACACAATAATTTATTCAATCCTGGCAGCAATTTCTTAGATGAAGACAAAATTTTAAAATATAGATTCAGAGGTCCACAAGAAAATAATTTGATTACACAAATGCTCTCTGAAACCGGTAAACAGTTAAATACCACCCCGGAATTTATTCTGGAAACAACAAATTTTTACAGGAACCTATACTCAAACAATACAAGGAGTCAAGAAACTTTTACCTTCATTCAAAATTTCAACCGCAAATTGCCCATTTCTTCGGCTAACAACTTAAACAAACCTTTTTTAGAAGAAAGTTTGAAAAGTCATCTCAAGAAAATAATGAAAGTTTCCACAACAGGTGAAGATGGTATTTCTTATCGAATGTTACAACAACTTTGGCCATTATTGGGCGAAAATCTTACTGCAGTAGGAAATCAAATTCTAGAAGACGGAGAATTACCACGATCAATGAAGAAAGTCCTTATCACGATCATTCCAAAAAAATCAATCAAGGATCCTACAATCTCAGATTTTAGACCAATATCATTGATCAATTGTAGCCTCAGGTTATTATCATCTTACATGGATGAGTTATTGCAACAGGAAATATCTCATTTGGTGGACCCAGATCAATATGGATTTATCAGAAAACGAAACATAAATGACTGTGTATATGTTTACCAACATTTACTCGATAATTTTATGCTGCAGGAGGATAACCCCTTCACAAGCATAATTTCTTTAGATTTTTATAAGGCCTTTGATACCATAAATCACGATTACATCAATTCCTTATTGAAGAAACTTTTTCCTGACCGTTTCAGAAACTTCATGTCAGCAATAACTACTCAACAACAGGCACACATCATGATAAATAATATAGAAGGACCTAGATTTGATTTAGCTCGAGGCACACGTCAGGGTAACCCCATCAGTCCAATTTTGTTTAATATGGTTATCGAAACATTTTTGAGTCAAGTCAATGAAACCCTCACAGGCTTCAATCTACAACACAAAAAGATTAAATATTTGGCATATGCGGACGATATATTGATTTTCATAAGCAATAAAAATGATCAAATCCAATTTCAGAAGCTTATTAGTGTATTTGGCGAGGAATCAGGTTTACTCTTGAACCAAACCAAAACAAAAATTTACTATAACTCAAACATACCCACAGAACGGATCTTGCCTTATTCTCCAGAACTTTTTCAAATGTCCGATTACTATCATTTGGGCATCCCAATGCGATCACAAGTTAATGATTTTAATCCTTGGAATGATTACATCAAGAAGATCACAGGCCAATTGTATGCCACCCCAACTCAAGATTTGGAGATTCCTGTTATTATTAAACTAGTGAATACCTTTGTGTTCTCCAAGACTTATTATCGCGACTTACATAATCCGATAGATAAAGGCAATATAGAGAAGTTAATGAAAGCCATTAACTCTAAGCTACGAATAAAAATTTCCTTTGCTCGTCTTACAACTCCAAAAACATTGGGTGGTTTTGGATTAATCAATATCCACCAACAGGTGCTAGGACGCCGGGCAAAACAAATCTACAAAGTTATTACAGAAGCTAACAACACGGCCTGTGAAATTTTTCGTGCAAAATTACAGACCATTCTTCATTCGTTAATACAAGACTTACAATATCCAATGAACTCAGATCAAGACAACGCAGTCTACCCGTGGTACTTATTTCTCCACAAACAGACATGCCACAAACACATCAATTTCACTTTCATTCAACAATATGTGTATGAAAGAATCTCCGTGACAGAAAAGAGCTGGCTAGAAGCATGGTTCCTTTTAATAAAGCCCAAGGTTCCAAATCAACACCAAGCTTTAATGGAGTTCCCACACTCAAGTGAAACGTCACTAGTAGTTCAGGAACAGAAGAACATCATCAAGCAGTCGCAAGATTGGAAGAACAAAGCGATTAAGGCGACTACTTTCACGCACATATCAAAGAAACGAGCAACAATCAAACCAATAATACCCAACCTAGGTAGAAGCAACTTTCAATTGGATAACTTAGAAACTTTATGGAAAAAATTTTGGTTAAATTTTAGCCAAGCTCAAAACACAGGTCAAGGTAATTTACAGGCTTATCATATGTATCTATTAGGTTACTACAACAGACCCCCATACTACAACCTTAACCAAGGAAGCAATTCGTGCTTTTTTTGTAATACAGCAGGAGGGGATAACCTCAGACACCATTTATATGAATGCCATGAAATGTCCAACCTATGGGAAGACGTCAAATTATTGCGGAGAGCCCCGTCACAAATAATAGGCAACCTACAACTTAACATCAAACAGTTTTACAGGATCAACACCTTTATTAGCCGGGTCATGGCCAAAATAAAACGACGACGACAACATTCAGGCTAAGAAGCCACTCCCATAACAGATTGATCCGAAATATACCTACTAAAATCGTAACCAAAAAAGAGAATCAGAAAGGGTTTTAAAAATTTTCCCTTACAACCGCTCGATCCCTGCGACAGAGATCCTACATAGTTAACCGTATGCTTTATATAGTTAAATATATGTCGAAAGAAGAAAAAAAAAAAAATGTTTAAGCTCTCTGGAATTAACGTGGTGTATGAGATCAAGCACCAATACTTTTCAGTCTACAACGCATTGCAGAAGCTAGTTCCTGTATTTTATACATTCGATCCTGATGACAGTTTATAGTTAACCAACGCCAATTTTTGTATGTTTGATACAAATCATCTATAACTCTAAATCAGATATGCAACTCATTGTCTTGCGATGTCTATTACATTGCTCTATTCAACAACAGACTATTCATAGTGTTTGTTTCATTAATGCGATTTGGTACTTTTCACTCCACAATCAGCCTGATAACTCTCAAACATCATTTAATGCGACACATACTGCCCCCTTGTGGTGTCCATTGTATTGACGCACAGTTTCACTATTTGATAAATCCCATAACCTGACGTAATGATCTGAGCACGCCGTGACCAAATACGCACTGTCTGCACTGAAAGCACAATCCCACACCCACCGCTGGTGACCTTGTAGAGTGGTTTCTAGCTTGAAATTATGTTCTGTTGACCATATTCTGGCCGTGTGGTCCGCTGAGCAAGTCGCCAAATGCTTCATATCAGTCGACAACACCACCCGCGTGATGTATTTCAGGTGTGATCTGAATTTGGTGACGGGAGTCAAGTTGGTGGAGTCACTCGAATTCTGCATTCTCCACACATAACAATTGCCCTTGTTGTTACCTGCTACCAACATCGAGCCGTCACTAGCCACACTCAACGAGTTTATCGGCACGTCGTCCTCGGGGATCAAATGGTGCGTGCATTGGTTCTCTCCAAGATCCCATACTCGGATATTCCCGTCTTGGTCGCATGAAATCAACTCTCCTTGATTAGGATGAATCACCACTTCGTTCACAGGACAATTGTGTTTGTAATTTCGCTGCACTGACGGCGACCGCACATCCCACACTTTGACAGTTCCATCTTCAGATGACGTGACCATCCATTTGTTTTCTGCTTGGAATGCCAACGAAGTCACGTTGGTCGTGTGGCCCTCGAACGTCATCACGGGGTTGTTGTTTGAGTTAGCGCCGTTGTTGTTGGACCCACCTGCCGCAGCGTTGGATCCATTCATGTTGGTGGTGTTGCCTCCATTGCCAGTTTGTCGTATATCGTACAATCTCACATACAAGTTGCCTGCAGCAGCTAAAAAGCGTTTATCTGAAGTAATTTCCAACCGATTCACCTGTGAGTCTGTGTGCTGTATAGTCCGCGAGCAGACCCCTGTCAATGCATCCCAAAACCGTATGGTGTGATCGTAACCAGCAGAAGCTAGTATAACAGACATAATCAGTGAGAGAACAAAAAAAAAAAAAAAAAAAAAAAAAAAAGAATATAAGCCTGTTTAAAATTTACATGTAATTATATATTAAAAATTCTGACTTATAACTTCCTTTTGCGCCTGTGTTAAGGATATTGGGTAATCCACTTTGAACGTAATTATCAAATCTCCTTTTTGGCCCGGGGTCTTGCTTATAGGCATACCCAAACCAGGATATGTGCTTGTTGTGTTTGGCTGGACTGGTTGAGTTCTTGATAATGGTATTCTTCTGCCATCGATAGTTGTGACATCTTTTTCAAATCCACACAAAGATTCTTTAAACGACAAATGAACATTCATTAATAGATTATTACCATCTCTTTTGAAAGAAGGATTCGGTTTTTCCTCTATCACAAATTGAATTGTTTGTCTGGCGCCACATTCAGCTTGGTAATCTCCTTCGTTTGCAAAATTGATCTTTGTGCCTGATTTCCAACCAGGTTTAATATTAACTTCTAATAGTTTTTGTTCTTTTGTTCCTGAAGCGTTTTTCCTTGTAATTTTCATTTTTTTAGTTGCACCTTTGTATAAATCTTCCAATGCAACCGGCAATGGCATTGATACAGTATCTGGTTCTTGTTTTGGTTGTGATCTGGCTTGTCCAAATCCTCCTGGCATTCCCCCACTTCTTCCACCTCCAAAAGATGAGCCTCCAAATGGACTGCCACCTCCAAATCCACCACTATTGCTCAGACTAAATGTAAACCCATCGTCTCCCATGCCAAATCCACCCATTTGTGAAAAAATGTTGAACGCATCGGCTTGCGAAAACCCTCCTCCTGAACTTCTAAAACCTCCTCCTCCTCCTGGTGCACCTCCGAAATTGAATCCTGCTCCACCTGCTCCTCCTGCTCCACCTGCAAATGGATTGGATGCATCTGCTGCGGGTGCATTGCCTCTGGCTGCTTCTAACCCGTAGTTGTCATATATCTCTCTCTTCTCTTCATTGGACAATATTTCAAAAGCTTCCGAGATTTCTTTGAATTTCTCTGCATCACCAGTGGGTTTATCTGGATGATACTTCAATGCTGATTTTCTATAAGCTTTCTTTATTTCTTGCTCACTGGCGGAAGGATCCACTCCCAATAACGTATAAAGTTTCTTGTCTTTAACCATTGTCTATATATTGATGTATAAATTAGTTGAATATACTCAAAGTCTCGTTTTATTATAAAAATCAGCAACTGAAAATTTATTATTATCGTACACTTCTAGAAATTTCTACTGTAACATCACGTGACTGATTTTTTTATTTATTTCAACTATAAAGTAACAATCTTTGGTGATTAGTCCTTTTTTGCAGCCAATTTGGCTTGTTTTTTCAAGGCCCTGGTTCGGATAGATTTATGCATGTTGAAATTGATTTTGTTGGCCAATCTGGAGTAAACACCGACTGTATTATCAATACCAAAATGCATTAAAGCATGTGTCCAGTATGGAGTTGAAGTCGCGTATCTTTCTTGTGCACCGTTTCTTCTACCAACACTGTTCAAAGTTGATGCAACAAATTGTTTGGGATTAGGAATAGCTAAAGAAGTTCTCCTAATTTTCGACATTGCTGATGTAACTAAATATGACACGACCAATTCGACATCAACGCCATGGGGATTCAATTCTCCTGCTAAGGCACTTGACCATGCTTGTAAGAACGATTTGGATCCTGAGTAAGTAGCTAAATATGGAGTTGGTAATAAACCTCCAAAGGATCCCATTGTCAATATTAAACCGGAAATGTTTTTATTTTCAATAGTTGAAACAATTATTGGTGCTACAATTTGGGTGATTCTCAATGTTGCAAGATTATTGATAGTTATTATATCTTTCAACTCTTTGGTAGTGGTTTCCAAGAATGGAACGGGGATTGAATGGGATTGTCCTACATTATTAATCAAGATGGTGATTGGTAAATCAAAAACAGCTTTTTCTAACGATAAGTAATTCTCTTCTGAGTCTGTCGAAGCATCAAATGCAACAACTTTAGTATTAACTTTATATTTCGATGCAATCTCAGTAGCCAATAATTCTAATTTAGATTGTGTTCTGGACACTAAAATTATACTGAATCCTTTTTTGGCCAATTGCAATGCATACTCTTTACCGATTCCGTCAGACGCGCCTGTCACAACTGCCCATTTACTTGCATTTGCCCCATATTTAGAATAATCAACAGATGGCAACACGAATAAATCGGCAATCAAAGTGATGAAGCTCAACAAAAACACCGTTGTTTTAAAAACACCAACGAGTAAAGCGACTAGTAAACCATAGTATACAACAGGGTTGTTTGAAAATGATGACAAGAATTGATCGATCAAGTATAACATGACAAGTATTGTGATGAAAAAAAATTGACGGTCGGAGGAGAGAATAAAAGATGTGCAACGCGAGAAATTATTCAAATGTCACAATACTAAATCGACCAAAACGCTCAATCCTGTGTTACCACTAACGTTCCCAATAAACATGTAGGTTAAAGTGCATTCGTTATATATTGTAAAAAGTTATCTCCTCCAACTTCTCGTTCAAATCCTGCACCTGCAAATCTGCTCTGTGTGCTTGGTTCTCAATCTGGTTCAACAATAGCTCATGCCTTATCTTTGATTTTTGCAATTCCAAAATTTCTGAATCCACCGACACTAGCTCATCGTAAGATTCTTCTAGTTTTCTTTGTACGTTTTCGTCTTCAATCCCTAATAGATTGATCCATGGATTCTTAAAGTTATTCTTTGCATTTTTCTCATTGATTATATCTTTGTAATGACGTTGTGATGATAAAGGTTTGTCCAGGCCTGATTTATAATATGAATCGCTTCTGCTTCTAAACAGACCTCTATGGCTTCCTCTTCCTCGAAAACTCAGTTGGTCTTGTAAATTTTCAGAATCGTCGCCTGGTCTACGAGCATATTCTGACTCTTGCTCCTCGTGTGAATTGTATGATGAGCTGTATCCGCCTCTTGAGCTTTTGTAGCTGGTGCTGCCTCTACCATAGAAGCTTCCACCTCGTGATGATCCTCTGTAACCATTGTAATAACTATTGCCACTACCTCGACTACCTCTATATGCACCTCTTCCGCGACCACGATAATGTCCTCCAGAGGAGTAACTATCATATCCGTTGTGTTCTACAGGCGGACTGCCTCCATTACTACTTAGAGACGATCTATTACTGTTGTTTTCGTAGGCCATTGTGTAATTGTGAACTTTGAAAGTTTAATTTTTTTTTTTCGATTGAATTGGTGTTTGGGTGTTTTCAGAACAACAAATTGAAGAAAAGTGAAGAAGAAGAAATCCACCAACACAGTGGAAACATAAACTACAGTCAGTGGAAACATAAACTACAGTGAAACCAACTGTTTAACACTTTTGACTTGTTTCTTAAAAGTTTTTCGTATTTTGAAAAAGAAAACTTGACAATTGATGGTTTGTTTTATGAATAAGGAGAGCCAAAATGATCCTCAATATGAGAGAGGTGTCTATCATTATCTTCAATCATTAAACAATTCATGACATGGCTTGTTTTGTCCATTCTAACCAAAATACTTTAGATTTCTTTCCAATACTTCAGATCATATTTGGAACACGAGTTTCAATCTCAAAAGCTAAGTATAAAGCTTCAATTTGTTTGATGACACTTCCGATTCTGTAGTTGTACTTTTGCTTTAATAGCATTCTAAGTTTTGGCGTTGTTGTTCTACAAAGTTATCTGAGATCTTACATGTACCAGCGGTTAAAATTGCGCATATTTACTATAAATTTTAATTGGGTAACCCGATTTGGAAAAGTCATAAATATTAGTGCAGTGACGCTTGGCAACACATCAGGCATTTACATCTATCACCATTAGTTTAACTTGCCATTCAAGTTAGTGGTAGATAAGCTCTTTAATTTATTTTAAATTTGTTCATTCACACGTTTGACACGGAACGTCCTGAAAAACAACGACCTCCCAAATATCATTAGTTGCTATTTACCCAACAAATTCACACACTTCACAACCATGTATTCCCCTCCCCGATCGTTACCAAAAACACCACCAGCAAAACCAGTGATACATAGTTTCTCATTGGACCTACAAAACTTACCACCAACTCCTGTGCAATCGCCTCAATCAAACTCAATTCTCAAAAAACAAAGCAAGCTCTATTCATCAACTTTCAATCATGCTTGGGAAATTACTGCAAGCAACCAAGAGTTTATTCTCCCATATTGCTTACTACAATTGTTAGATAATTTGAAAGGAATCAATGAAACTCATAGTAGAGAAATGAATAATGATTTTAACATTAAATCTAAAATTGTTTACTTGAGTCAAGGATTGAGTAAAGTTTCTAAACAACAGGCTTATGATATCATATTGAAATCTTTGGAAAGCTTTGACATAACTGATTTTGCGAGCGGTAAAATAATGAAACAAAATCTTACACATTTGTTTTATATGAACAAGAATAAAACCTATGATCAAACTAAAAGCAACACACCAGTTATACTGAATTCGTCCACCAGAACAACGTTATTTGAAAAGGACTTTTTGAAACAGAGTCTAGAAGAGCTAGACTCGTTGCATAAGCACTTAAATGTATACTTTCTCAATTTGGAAAACGAGCTAATTGATATTGAAAACAAGAACATAAAAGATTTATCCAACTTGAAGACTTTGCTTAGCTCCAGTGAGTCTATAAATGGAAAAATTGCCTCCATGAAGAGTGATATAGTGAAGCTCACAACAGAATGCAATAGCATCAAACAACAAATTTTTAATAAGAAATATACTTTTATAAAAGTTCCTACAAACAAGGCCCTAAAACAGAGCGCAATTCCAACTACTTTGAGTCAATACGATAGGGAAATTATCAACCGCATACGGCGTAAAAGCGGTATACTGAGTAATGACAAGTTTATCAATATCGGTGAAGAACCACTTTTGAGTACGGTTTGTGATAAAAATATAAACAATATGGGGCAGGAAACCCAAAGCACAACCAGTTCTGAGGTGGAAGATCTAGACATCACAAATGATGCTTTTGAAACTAAATATCACCATCACGTAATTGTTGTAATTGTTTGTATTCTCATACTAATATACAAGTTTCGTTAACGCGACTGACTATTATATAATAGGTGCAAAATAAACCACCTTAGTAGAAACTTGTTTGTGTATCTTTGGTGGTAATCGCTAAGCTTGAATAATACGCAAATCAGAGAATCAAAATAATTTCTTTTCATGCTACAGTTAAAAATACAAAACAAAAAGTCATCATTAATTACTCATAATTGGAATCACAATTTAATCCTATTTCAACCCATGTTGATTGATTTTTCAAAAGTATCATCGTTGAAATAATCATGTACTAATGCTCTTTTAGCACTTATCCTTCTTGAAGGGTCATAGATCAACATTTGCTCTAACAAATCCACTCCTTTGGAATCCAAACTTGGGAAAAATGGATTCAACACTTGTTTTTTCCATTTGGGAAATGAAGATTTGTAATCGGGTAAGTAACTGACATCAGGCCAAGTTTCTTCATTGGGGGTTCCCAACATTCTAAAGATTCTAAAAATTTCGTCAATCTCTGAATCCCCTGGGAAAACCGGTTTTCGATTCACCATTTCTCCAAATATGCAACCTACGGACCACATGTCTACTCCGGTGGAATATTGTTTCCCACCCAACAATATTTCGGGAGCTCTATACCATAAAGTGACAACCTCATGGGTGTAAGCTCTAAGAGGAACACCAAAGGCTCTTGCTAAACCGAAATCGGCCAATTTCAAGTTCCCTTCTTTATCAATTAATAAATTTTGGGGTTTCAAGTCACGGTGTAAAACACGATGAGAATGACAATGTTTTATACCCTTGATGAGTTGATTCATAAACCTTTTCACCATGTTTGAGCCTAACCCGACTCCCTGCGGTATACTTTCCATATACTTTTTCAAATCTAGATCCAAGAATTCAAAAACCAAATATAATTTGTTGGAGTCTGAATGGATGATATCATACAATCTGACTATATTGTCATCCCTCATTTCTTTCAATAAAGATATTTCTCTGATTGCAGTAGATGGGACTCCTTCATCTTCAGATTCTAATCTGATTTTTTTAAGGGCCACAACTCTGTTGTTGTGTTTGATATCTAATGCCTTGTACACTACTCCGTAGGTACCCTCTCCGACTTTTTCCTGACGTTGATAGTCTGCCAATTCTACCATACCTAAACATTGTTAGTACAAACGCATCATGACTGGATAAGTGTTGGGCTTACTTTAGATTGTGGATGAAGTTGAGATCTAGGATTGTGGATTGTTTACCTAGTTTGTTTACAACGAATCTGGAAAAGAAATTATTTTTTCTTGTCGTCCCGTAGTTGAGACTGAAACGCGTATAATTGCTGAACATTACATCGTAACAATAATCAATTGACTATACGATCACTAACGCGATAATTGTTATAATCAAACAATTACTAAGTGACAGTATAAGTTGCTTCATTGAAGCAACAGTGTAAACATTGCTCGGCGTGGGGAGTTGGTGTTTGTATCAAGCTCAATTCCATTCCTCGTCTTGTTGCAAACGCGATAAACGCAAAATAATAAAAACACTACCAAACGTTCTCAGGAATCTTTTCTGTGACTGAAGAACGTTTCGTATCATATCGATTTCGAATCCTGAAACTGTAGTTTATTTCAAGCATCGTAAATTCAATTCATCGAAAAACTAGGTTTTAAACAAGGTTTCAAGTGAGTATTGTGAAACTATGGTGCGGTGGTTAAAATATACAAGAGTGAAATGCGGAAAATACGAACCTATGTAGTTTCTTTAGCTAAATGAAACTCTTGTGGCAAATTGATGATAATTTGACCCATCCTTGTTCATGAATAAAACTTGTTTTATAAATTAACAAAAAAGTGAACATAGAACTATGGTATTGAAGCTTTTGATACCTTTCCACGTTTTTAACGTAGTTATAAAGTTAGCCTTTTGTCAATTCCATTACGACCATTGTACAGAGTTTTTGATAATTGTAGTTGACGACTGGTTTACTTCTATTCAAGAATCAATTTTGTTTAAATTATTCGTCATGCTTCAAATTTTTAATGACCCATAAAACCATTTGTTGTTGCAAGTTAGACAATGCAGTACAATTAATAGAACCCTTGTATGTCAAGACATAAATGACTGTGTTTATAATCGAAAGAGTTTTAGCTGTACAATTTTATTCAACAAATGACGAAATTGAAGGAATTTAGTTTGCAATAAAATTACATTGTTACATACATGGAACTTAATTGGTGTTAATTGATGAAAATTTTGTAAATAATGACAGTTATCAAACCTTTTATTTTTCAGTGCATTAGATAATTACTTTGACGTATGTAGTTCTAATGAACATTATAAGTTAATCTCTATAATTGTGAATTGATCTAATTTGGCTGTGTTAGCGTCATCGATATTTCACAATTTGCAGCCTTTACTAGAAGATTCACATTTTAACAATATGCAAAAGCGCGAGCGCAAGTTGCAAAATACCCAATTTGGCAACTCAATGAGATGGTATTCGTAAATTGTATAGCCCTGGCCAAACCAATTTCTTAGAATTTCTATTAATGTTCAATAAAATGTTAGTGCGAATGTTTTAAAATGACAACGTTTTTGGCCAAGAACATCTTTCAATAGATGGTCATGACTTTCTGTTGCATAACATTTTAACTTTAAAACAATATAATCACGTATCTTTTGAATGTATCACTCAAGTGTATAACACAAATGGCAGTTATTGCGATCAATCAGTTCGAGGAGAGGCACGAAATAATTATAAAATTTTATAGATGTATATTGTAATAATTTTTATTTTATTTTTGACCCCAAGATTCATTCTGGATTTTCCGTTACTCATCAACGTTGACCTATGACGTACTATTACATATTTCTAGTATAATTGTTGTTTAATACTTGACAAAGAAATCCCCGTGAGAACAACCAGTTTACTAGCAATGGCTCTGTACTTACATAAGTTTAATGCCATCGCTTACATAATAGAAGATGAGGGATTTTTCTTTAACAATAAAATTATATTTTTTCTGAGGTATTCAATTTTTAGTACGTTTGTGCGTTTTTGACCTTACACAATTTTCCCACTTTGAAGCTGATGACAGCTTGATTTATCAGTGTCTCTTTCTTACTAACGTCTCTCACACTTTGTAATTGTTTATTTTTCACTACTAAGTTTTTTCTTTACTTTATTTATTTATTTTCTTTTTTTTTTTCCAAACTGTATTACACTATTTTCACAATCATTAATTATCAACTGCTTCGTTAACCTGTACTTCCTTTATCATTCTTTGGCTTTCATTGTCCAATTTTGAGATTTCCATTTAACCTTTTTTCTTTCACAACCTGTTTGCAGCATGGGTGATCAAAGACCAGGTAAATTATCAAAACTAGGTAAATTGTTGGGTGTTTCGTCTACAAATCTTACCAAAGTCGATCAACAATCACAATCCAAAGCCAATTCAAATGGAAGCTTGAATAATAATACCACAAATGATGAGGATTTGGTTCTATCGCAAGTTGAAAATGATGATGTTTCTCCCTTACGACCTATAAAACAACCACAACCACAGCAACCAGCTTCAATTACTAATAACTACATATCTCCTAAATTAAATTCAACGAGATCACATTCCCCTGTGAATGGCGTATCTTCAACTACAACATCTCCACTCCTGGTTGCATCTTTAGATCAAAAATTGAAACGTCAGCAATCATCAACCTCACTTGTACCTGCTCTAAATCCACAGACTTCTGTTAATGAAAAACTACAATCGTCATCTGCAAAACAATCACCAGCAGTTTCTAGATCATCGTCTGTACGGAAAATCCCTCAAACCAAATCATCGCCAAACACACCCACTACCACGAAATCTAGATCAGACTCTGTTTCCTCGTCTCAAAATGTATCACCGGCATTGCCAAGGTTTTTGATGTTGGAAGACGGCAACCATGAACATCATTTGAGATCGGCTAAACGTCATGAAAAGTTATCTAACATGTTGAAGGATTTAATGGGGGCCAAGAAATTGAGAGACGAAGCGAAAAGTGCCGTGCCTAACATTTTACAAGGAGCAATGCAATCTTCAACATCTCAATTGCAACAACTGCAACAAAACGTCAAGCCACCAACTTTATTTGCCGGTTTAGTCAACCATGTCAAAAATAATACTAGTCCTTATCATCAACCAGGTACAGTCGACGTGGTGACCAATGGTTCACAATCATCTTCTACAAATGTCACGGGTCCAGACTGCCGATCTTTTGTTGAAAAATACGGTCGTTGTCAAGAAGTGATTGGAAGAGGATCTTTTGGAGTCGTACGTATTTCCCATAAAAGACTAGACTCATCAAATAATGAGAAATTGTATGCTGTCAAGGAGTTTAAAAAGAAGCCCACTGAATCAGAAAAAAAATACAATCGTAGGCTAACCAGTGAGTTTTGTATATCATCGTCGTTGAAACACGTGAACATAATAGATACTTTGGATCTTTTGAAAGATGCTAAAGGAGAGTATTGTGAAGTTATGGAGTTTTGTTCCGGAGGTGACTTGTACACTTTGATTATTGCCTCGGGAAAACTAGAATACGCCGAAGCAGATTGTTTTTTCAAACAAATGATCAGAGGGGTCAACTACATGCATAATATGGGTGTTGCTCATAGAGATTTGAAGCCAGAAAATCTATTATTGACTCAAGATGGGGTTCTCAAAATCACTGATTTCGGTAATTCCGAATGTTTCAAAATGGCCTGGGAAAATGAAATACAATATTCAGAAGGCATATGCGGATCCAGTCCTTACATCGCACCTGAAGAGTTTACACAAGAGACTTTTGATCCAAGATGTGTGGATATCTGGTCTTGTGGTGTCATATACATGGCCATGAGAACAGGACGACAATTGTGGAAATTGGCTGACCCAACAAAAGATGAATTTTTTGAAGAGTATTTAGTCAAGAGGAAAGATGCAAAAGGGTACGAACCTATTGAAAGCTTGAAGCGTGCTAGATGCAGGAACGTGATATATTCGATCTTGGACCCTGTTGCTGATCGAAGAATAACCGGTAAGCAAATATTGAATAGTGAGTGGGGTAGAGAAATAAAATGCTGTATAGATAATAAATGAGGATGAGATTAAGAATCAAATCTGATCATAAGTTGATAAATGTAAATGATTCTATTGGTGTTTAAAAACTTGACCTGTAACATTTGTTTAGTGCATTTCTAATAGGTTAAATATATAAAGGTTTCAACTAATTAGTAATATATATTTGTTTCCTAACTATATTTTCTGTATAGTGATATCTGATGTCACGTGAAAATGTGGTTTCATTCAAAAAAATTAGCTAATGCAGCCAATGGAATAGTTGTAATTAGTAATGGGAATACAAAACTATTTTAGGGAAATGGACTATTTTCGACAGTATTCCAACTAACTTCATGCTACAGTAAAATAAATTTTGGCTTCCGTGTTTGGTTGTATATAGTGAGATTGCTTTTCCACATAGTATCTTGTGCAAAGGTCTAATTCAACGGCTCAAACGATTTTTTGCTGCCACAAATCTTTTTATAAATAATTGCTTTTCTTTGTATGTGTACATAATTATCTCGGGTTTAAAATCTAAAGAACATTCGCGCTTGAATTACAACCGAAAACAATTCAAAAAAAAATCCCGAGTGTCAAAAATCACAATTCTTAAAACAATGTCAAAATGCAGCATTTGTCAATAACGGCTACCGTCGCTTTTTTTGTTACAGTTTTCACATCAACAACAACTTCAAGTTGTAGAACTATTAATAAACTACAAAAAAATAAATTAATGGGACGGTTGCCCTTGCTGATGCTGCATCTCGACTTTAGTTTATGAATATACAAAATTGCGGGCCGTTCTTTTCATAAAGAGTAAATTCAAATGTTTAGAATTTTGTACAAGCAGACCCGTGCAATATTTGGCCTCTGGGATGTTAGAATTTAATCAATGTTATTAGTTGTAGTTTCAAACGTGAATCAAAAGATTAATCGCAGTGACACAATTTCCCACTTTTGTCATTATGCAAGAAAGTCAAAATTTTTCTCATCACGTAATTTGCAAATCAAATTGGTATGCTCTCAGGCACATGGCAATTTCTTTTCCAATGCCGTAAAAACACGCAAAAAAGCGGGACACGCCAAAACCACAGCACTGTGGAAGTAACAAGGTAAAGAACATCTCTTGTACTTTATTTAAACGATATCAGTAATGTTGTGCCTAGTTCTGATCCATGTTGTTTCCACGTTGCAACAACAATTTTTTTCACAATGTTAAAAATAACTTTTTTTTATCTGATAAGCGAAAACAATAAGAAAATGACTTGCAGGACTCGGTATTGTACCACAAATTGATTGATGCAGTTACAAACACCCATGTGGCAAGTGTTCCACTCCACGTTTATATACTTATAATTTAAAAGGGTTGTTGTTGACAGCTGTCGTTAAGCAAAGACAACTACTGGATGCAAATTTTTTTGCAGATGATTTCTTCGACACCCAACGTGGCTTTATGAGAAGCTTATAATATCTATACCTGTATATATATATGTATATATATATATATATGGGCATGGCACAAGACGGTAAACTTATTACTTGATGAGATTGTGTCTTCTATTGTGGTTCATTGCCTGCGCAATATGTCTACCTGTACAGCAACAAAATGTCCTTGATTACGTCGATTTATTCTACGGAACCTTGAACGGTGGCCATATGTTTCCTGGAATAACGCGGCCGTTTGCTATGGCCAAAGTCGGCGTCGATGTCGTGGACTCGAAGTACGGCGACGCGTACTCTGGGTACGCTCCCGATGGAAAGATCTCGGGAATCTCCATGATGCATGAAAGTGGTACGGGAGGGGCACCCGAGTACGGAGTGGTTTCGCAATTACCATTCACCGGGAAATACAATCTTGATGAAGAAATCACCTTGAAAAGGACACATCCAGATAGCGCCAAGATTGGATTGTACCAAGTGAATACATCTGATGTTGATATTGAATTCACCAGCGGTGAACGTAGCGGGTTTCTCAAATACAATTTCAAGAAAAACGACGCAAGAGTGTTGGTCAACGTATCGCACCATCTACTGGCTCCGAGTCGACCATGGTGGACTCAGTACTTTGTGAATGGATCAATTGACGGAAGCTTGGACGGGTACACTGGTCATACAACAATAAAAGGTGGTTGGGGTTTGCAAGAACCTTGGACGATATACTATTGTGCTAAGTTCGACACTAAAGCATCTGGGATCAAGAGTTTTCAAGGTAAAAATCAATACAATTCCAATTCCATATCATCAACAAAGCAGGATGACTCTGTGGGCTTGATTTATGATTTTTCAAACGCTAACGAAGTTCAAAGTCAAGTTGGAATTTCGTTTATATCGACCGATCAGGCTTGTGACAATATAGACCCACAGTCTGACTTCTATTCCCTTGTTGACGAAACGCAAAATAAATGGTTGGATGAAGTTTTTGACAAGTTTGAAATTTCAAGCAGTAACCAGAGCTTGGTCTCACAATTTTATACAAACTTGTATGGTGTTCATTTGCTACCATCCAATAGAACTGGCGAAAACCCCAACTGGTCACATCAACCCACTTATTACGATGACTTTTTCACAATTTGGGATACGTTTCGAAGCTTGAATCCATTGATCAATATAATAAATCCGACTCGTGGTAAAGAGATTGTTGAAGCTTTAATTAGTATTTATCAGAATGATGGCTGGACCCCCGATGGACGTTCGGCAAATCAGAATGGGCGTGTCCAAGGTGGTACCAACTCAGACATTGTAATTGCCGATGCTTACGTGAAGAAAATATCAGGGATCAATTGGTCAGATGCCTATGCGTCGATGGTCAAAAACGCAGAGGTTCAACCTCCGTACTGGTATGATCCAAAAGCACCGGATGCATCAACAAAACAAGGACGTGGTGCATTACCAGATTGGTTAAAATACGGCTACATTACTAGAAATTACACAAGATCAGTGAGTCGTACAATTGAGTATTCGTATGATGATTTTGCTTTGTCGGTAGTTGCCGATGGACTCGGTAAGAAAGATGACTACAATAAGTATTTAAAACGGTCGGCAAATTGGCAAAGAATATGGAACCACGACGCAACCGCCAAGAACAAAAATTACAAAGGTTTTATCCAGCCTAGAAATGCTGATTCTACATTTAATGACACGAATTATGATCCGTTTAGCTGTGGTGGATGTTACTGGGGCGATGATGAATACGAAGGCAAGCCAGTTGAGTATGGGTGGTCGGTGCCTTTTGATATCACAACTTTGAAACTGTTTATTGGTGATAACGAGACATTTGTACAAAGATTGAACGACATGTATCCTTTGCATGGTGGTGATGTGGCTGATGTTGGAAACGAGCCAAGTTTCACCACCCCTTACTTGTTTAATTTCGTCAACCAACAGTATCGAACGGTAGAGTTGGTCCATTATATAATCGACAGGTACTTTGGTTCTGGAACCACTGGATTACCTGGAAACTCAGATGGGGGAGCTATGCAATCTTGGGTTGTGTTTGCATTGGTGGGTTTATACCCAATTGCAGGAACTACCACTTATTTATTATCGTCACCCTTTTTGGACAATTTAAAGATCAAATTAGAGTCTGGTACTTTTGAAATTAAAACTTACAATTTGTCCAAAGACAATATATATATTGATCATGTTAAAATTAATGGTCAAGATTGGAATCAAAATTGGGTCACTCATGACACCTTATTTTCAAAAGGTGGCTTGATTGAGTTTTATTTAACTTCGGAGCAAAAAGTATGGGAAAGTGGGGATATACCTCCTAGTCCTGGACATTTTAAATTAGACATTTAATACACAAAAAGTCAGAAATCCAACTCTAAAGTATTGATGTAACATTTGATGAATTTCAATTTCAACAAGTAATTGATTTTACTCTCGACACCATCTTGAATTGGTATTCCTAAAATTTTATTCTTCAAATAATAGTTTAACTCTGAATTAGAAACGACGAAATTTACCGGTTTATCGTCAATTTGGTTCATTTGATAAATCAATTGCAAATCTATTTTATACACGTTCAGTCCGTGCTCAACTTCAAATTCTAAATTACAATTGAAAATATTTCCTTCGAATTCTTTTTGATTTTCATAATTTTCCAATTCAAAGTCGTATTTTATAATCTCGATATCGTTTAAAAATGCGTATAACTTTTGTCCCAACTCTGCTACTTGGTTCGACTCGTCATTAGAACTTATAGTGAACTTCTGATGGAATGGAATAGCAATTGTGTCCCCGTTATATACAAATTCAATCCTTGTCGTATAGACATTAGAATTGGAAAGTATTGTGGTTTTCGTTGTAATATCCATTTAGACGATAAGAAAGATTTATGACCTACACGAAAAATATATATTCATTAATTTCTGGACCAGCAGAACTTGAGTAAACTAAACCAGAGTTTCTTCAGTAACACTTTGTTGGTTATTTGTTTTGGAAAACACATCTTCAGACTCTTCTACATTTTGCTCTTCTGGAATCTCAGGCAACAGTATTGAATCAGCTTCAAGAGGAACATCTTGAGGGTTTATCATCACGCTGCTAGATTGAGCAATTGGGGAATCATTTATATTCTCATTTGTCAAGTTATCTTTTCTGTTTCGAAGATAAGAATACCCGTCATCGTCTTCAAACCCAACTGGCATATCAAACGTATCTGGCTGTCGATCGATTTTCTTCTTCAACATTCTCGATCTGATCTTATCGGAAATGGTTTCTTCATCCACATCAGGCACAATCACTGAATTCAAAATATCAAAAGCAGAATTTTTCTTTGACTCCTTTGGTCGTGGTTTTGATTGTGATTTGCTCTTTCTTTCCCATACTTCTTCAAGATTGTTGTTCTTTTCCTCCGTGGCAGAAACACTGAACACAAACTGTATAGCCGATAAATTTAATCCACTGATTATTCCTACTCCAATTCCAATATAAACTGAACAAATGAGAAAATGTAAACTTGTTAAACAAAATATCTCAAATTGAGTTTTCACCCATGCCAAGTCATCAAACACTTCAAAGTTTTCCAATTCTAAAAAGTACACAATTGGCAAAATCGGTATTTTGAAGAACGGAATGTAAAGACATACTGTGAGTAGCAAGGAAATTGGGATGTACACCGTGTTGAAAAATATAAATTTGTTGATTTCATACAAGATCAAAACGGGTGAAATCAAGATACTAAGCAAAGGGACTATCATGATCAAGTGTGGTACTTTTGATATCAATTGGTGATGAAAAAATGCAAATACTTTTGATACGGAACCTGTGCGGCTTTTGCGTGCACTCGGTCTATTCAGTAAATATACTACTCCTCGAGCAATTCGGTTTATACAATTACATGGTTTGCAAGCACTGTTGGATTGATCTAACAATCGAGTAGAGTACCAACCCAATTATACCTACACTGTTTATTGTTTATTTGGCTTAATAAGCGCTAATTATGCTCGTTACTGTGATAGGGATATCGCGTCATTTATTATGTAAATCCGTTTTTGAATATTTATCCCTAATGGCTTTTTGAACCGATGGAGCTGCGCTATCATACTGATGACGCTATTTTCCCAAAACAGGCAAGAGGTTGCGATAATTCAAATTATACTGAAACGTGTATTTCTTTTACCCAATATCATAAATCATGAAAACATACTCAATGGAGTTGTTTTAGTATTATCTATAGAATCACAAATATTTCGATTTTTATTCTCTTTAGATTGTTTGTGTACCAAGCTATTATTTTCCTCGTGATTGTCACCCCCTTCACTTATGTAATTTGACACTTTAGAATGATTTTTTTGTTGAAGTTTTGAAGTTTGAAATTTAATGTGATCAATGTAATAATCGCCAAAAACTTTCCAATGGAAGTTCACCAATGTAGATATTCTAGTTGCTATACTTTTCAACTCAGTCGATATGTTTGATGAATCTTGCTTTGTTTCAATTTCTTGTATCAAATCTTTAAATACCTTGATTTCCATTAATCCATAAACTTGTGACGTTGGTTGAATGTGTTTGATCAACCAATTGTGTGAAAAATCAATCAAATTCTTTGGTAGTTCCAATGGTAATTTTTCATTTCCATACAAGTTTTTTACAAGTTGTAAAGAAATTGAATTTATGTTTTTTGTCCATTTTATATTACCATTATCATCAGTGACAATTGATAAAATTTCTTGTTGTACTTTAGTTATATTTGTTTGACTTAATAAATCAGTTGATGATTTGGAATTGAGAACCAATTGTTTATATAAAACAACGCATAATTGGACACAAACCAATTGTCTAACATCTGCTCTCAATAAAACTAATCTTGTATGGTCAAAAGCTAATGTTGATGGAAATTCGGTTGCCATTTGCCTGCAACTTAAAAGATCTATAATGGACGATGTGATGATTGGTTTCAAACTTGTCTCTGTGATTTCCATCTTTGGGTTAGATTTTTTTATAAACTTTTTATAAAACCAATTCAAAGAATCGTTAATGTTAATTTTTTGATGATTAATTAAAGTTTGAAAATAGTCCTTTTCGAAATCAACAGCAGTTTCAATTAATATAGGTCTAAGAATTCTAATTTGATGATTTGCAACATCTAATTTCATAGCTTCTAATATTTGAAAAATCATACGTAACCCATTAATCAAATAACTGACGGAATTAAAAGTTTGAGCATCTAAAAATTTTTGATTCATTTCAACAACCCATTGATCTCTCATAGGAGCACAATGAGATTTGAATAAATCACCCAACCATTTGCTCATTTCGATAAAATCAAATGAACCATGTTTCAACTGTTGTACCAACAATTCAATATCTAGTATCTCTCCAACTTGTTGACGATCTTTAGTTGGCAACAAACTTAAAAGAATATCTCTTAAGGTTTGAAATAACACTGGTAGTCTTTCAATCTTATACTCTGAAACACTTGAGTCGAAATATTGCTGACACTCCTTTTGGATTTCAACCCAATATTTGTCAATTATAGACTTTTTTCTTTTCCCTCTTTCACCATCTAAATTAGGTCTAAACTGTAGCTGAGGGTCAAACAAAATGTCGTGTCTCAACTGAGGATTTTTTAAAATTTCGTGCAAATCAATTTCTTTAAGAGATTGCAAATTTATTGGTGGTAATGTTGGAATATTAGACGTGGATGATGTAGTAGTAGAAGTTGGTAAATGTTTTCTTTTTGAAAATGAAAAATTATTTGAATTGTTGAAGTTGATAATGGGCAAAGATCTAGAACGAAACTTACGGACTGACTTTGGTGGTTTGTAGATTGATGATGCTAAAGATGACGCATTCGGTGTGGAAGTGGAGCTAGCAGTAGATGTTGCACTAGTGTTTGCCAGTGTTGAGTTAGATGAGGTGTCTAATCTTATTCTTTTGCTAGAATCCTGTAAAGATGATAGGTTGCGTTTGTTTTTGTTGGTAGATGTAGTAGTGATATCAGCAGGTTTTATGATAGAAGAGTCTGGATTAAAGCATACTTGTCTAAATTGTGAGTGCTGTGGTATTGAAATGCCATGAGTTGATTCTGAGTGGATGGGATGACCAGACAACGTAGGGTCGGAGGATTCAGATGCTGGAGATGTTGTTGCTGTGTTGTTGCTTGTAGTTGTTGTAGCAGTTGCAGTGGTGGCAAGCGGTGCCGTAGATGTAGTGGGTGAAGCAGAAGAGTTTGAAAAATCTTGTTGATTAGACATCACAAACAATGTAGTAATATTGAACTGTTAGAAGAAGTTGATGTTTTGTTGTGATGAAGTTGATGTTTGGATAGGATGTGTGTATATATATAAATGGGTAGATATGACGAAAAGAATTAATGGATTGTTGGGAAAAGTGATTAATATAAAAATAAAGAAGAAGAGAAAAAAAAAAAAAACGTATAGGAAAAGAAACTAAAAGTGTAATAAATAATATAACACCAAACTATAAAAGTAAACGAACTATAATAATCCAAGATTAGTGTGATATGGAAATAAACACTCAAATGACGGAATGCAATAAATTAAAAAATTAAAAAATAAATCATGAAATATAATACAGTATTTTGTTATTAAATTTACACTGAAACTAAAGCAGAATAAAAAGAAAAATAAAAAAACAAATAAAATTAAAAAAGAAATTTATGGTGATAAATTTACTGAATTTCCATTGATGTGAACTTTTTACCTCCATTTGGTAAAGACACGCTGCCGGTTTGTAAGCTTGTTGTTGGTATCAGAATCACATAAATGTTTGCCGTCAGTGGTGCTAGTTTCTGGTGGCAAACTGTGACCTGGATTTTTTTGGCATTACAAATGGCAGAGTGGGAATTGGAGGGCGCTTACGGGTCTTACTATTGTTACTGATCGTGACCTCTTCAATTTTTTTTTTTTCTTGTCATTTGGTTTTTCTATTGTTGATGATTATTAAGTCATTTATTCACGATACTTATTGTTAAGTTTTCTACAATTCCGTTGACATATATTTTCGTTATTTGGTTCTACAAGTTAAGAAATAGCTAATCATAAATTGATAGTTTCAGAACACTTTTCTTACTTGTCTGACAATATATTTTCCCACTTTAGTTCTTCGACTTTTTTTCTTGTGATGCTATGAGTAGTTTTAACAACAACTGTATTGTGATGTTTCAACTAGTTGCACATTTGTTTATTATTTATGATTAAGCATTGCTAGTATTGCCACTGAGTCAATAAAAGGATATATGTCTAATCATATATCCTACTTGCCACCTACTTCACCGAATTTCAGTTGCTTGTAATTGAAATAGCAACTGAAAAAACAATTTATTGTCTTCACTTTTCTATTAAATGTTTGCTCGTTTGTTCAATTATTTGTTACATTTCCTATTACTCTGAGCTACATTCAAAGTATATTGAACACATTTATTTATGCTAGTAATAAATCCTTGGACTTATTCCACTAAAATTCGAATCCTACGAGTGATCTTTTAAGCTCGGCCTAATCAAAATAAATTTTTTTTTGTAGTATTGTGATTTGCAAAAATCAATTTGCTTCTTTTCAGGCTCAAGCGAGACCGTAATCTATTGTCGACGACTATTACTGGCAAAAAATAATATTCGTTAAAATCGCAGACCAAGTCGCCGCCGCGATTAAATAATAGAACAAAACTTTATTCATGTGCTCATTTCGCGGTGCAGAAGAAAATTTACGAATCTCAATTTTTTTATTGTGATTTTTCAATGACTCTAATCTTATTGAGTCACGTTTTTGATTATTTTTTCTTCTTGACTATTTGTTCTTCCTAGCTACATCTTAGCATTCGTTGGCATTAAGAAGTTTTACTTTGACCAAATTGTTTTGTGAAATCTCAAACCCAATACCAACATAAATTTCTTTTTATGTTTGTAGCCTCTTTTCTAGTTACATCGTAAGAAGTTTCCAAGCTCGTAGTATCAACAGAACTAAAAGCAACGTATTTTTGTGTACATCCGGAAAGTGATTATTTTTGGGCAAATTATTCCGTGTTTCATATTGCGCCTAGCTTATGTGCATTGCCACTCTACCCACACAAGCGCAGTAATTTGCAAGTCCACTGATATCTAGTCACTGAAATCCAGCACATGCTCAAACATCTTATGACAGCCAGCTTATACGATTCGTAGAAGTTGCTCGTTTTTCCGATTATACAGATACGTCAAATGCAAAATGAAAACGAAATAAATGTAAAAAAATTCAATTTCAAGTGTATGGAACTATTCTCAACCGATGATTACCTATGAACACAGAATTATTAAAGTAATCTTTTCAAAAAAGAATTGCCAAGATACTTCCATGAAGCATTTTATCTTGCATTGCAACACTCAAACATAGCAAAAAACTTACATATTCATGATTCTTGATACAACCAACTAGCAGTTGATTTCTTACATGCATCAAACGCAAATTTGAAGAGATTATTGGATGCGTATTACGAGAGTGTGCATGCTCTACAGACACTCCAGTTATTGTTTCGAGTGGAAATGTTACACAGAGTGATACTGCATTGGCACTTAACTATAACAAAAATTTTGATCCGCCGGCTAATGTCTTACCTTTAATCTATTTGGACCCATCTGTTACAAATCCTCATTTAACTCAGCTTATTCTGTAAACGCTGTATTGATATCAGTCACTAAATGTTTTATTGTAGTATGTTTATCCACCACAAGATGCTTGCTTTCACGCGACTTTTAAAAAAAACAAGATGATCACACGTTTAATTTAATTTACGGCACCAGTGCCGAAATTGTCACTATTATTCGGCGTATAGCTTCTGGTACAAGCACGTTTCAAAAAGAAAAAAAAAAAAAAATAGTTACCAAATAGAAGTTAACGGCTTAATTTCATTAGTATCAAAAAAATACGATTTTGCCGAAGCTAAATTTGTATTACACAAAAATGCACAGATACATGCGCCTATACAAACCAAAGACATTGAGTTGTAACGTGACATTCAAATGAATTGTTCATCCTAATGTCTTGGATATAGAGACTCATCTTTTTGTTCTGACTTCGTCAAACTTGAATGACTAAAAAGAATTCAGTTGTAAAGTAATACAATCAGTAGTTTTATACATTCTAATTAAAAACCAAAATCAAAAAAGTTTAAAACAGAAACATTGACGATAAATTTTTTTTAACGTCCATCCGTTTTGTGTCTCAATACAACTATAGCACAATATACGCTCAGTGGATAATGCTTTAAATTGCTTGAAACAATTTAAAAGTTTGCGTATTTGAGTTAAAAACCATAGATTTACGTAGATCCAATAATGTTGTAATAAGCCAAAGACGAAGCAACTAGTTAAAGTGTTTGATTCACTTTCGAAATTCTACGGATCAGGATTGCTTCTTTTGTGGCGGTGCAACATTAGACGAAAGTTTAAATTAAATATTTTTAAAAAGTAAAAATTGTATCATGGAGCATCTCGCATTTGTCTGATCGATGCTGTACACTACACAGTCGCTTTGTGCTTTGCGTGCAATGAGCTGGCTTTTCAGGGTTTTGTTTCTTTTTCCCCAGTGTTTGTTCAAAGTGTTTATGCTAAAAAAATTGATTCATGTACCGACACTTATACAGCGACTTAATCTCAATCCCCATTTGAATCTAGATGAGTAAATATGCATGCAAGGACCATAACGAAATTGATGTTACGTGTGTACAAAATTCGGCATCATAACGTGATGGATAGTTTTCGGACTCCGTTTGAGTTACACTTCCGTTGTATATTGAGTATTAGAGAAAACTCTTATCGAAAGGTTACCATGAGAATCAAATATTCTAAAAAAAAGGTCAGCACTTTAATACTTAGAATTTTGATGGTCGAAACCTAGTGCCGCCTTTGTCAACTTGAACTTTGATGATAAGCGTAGTTTGTAACCTTAGCTAGATCGAGGATCTAAAAAATACGATCAATTTTCAATTCTGTTTATCTATGGTTACTTATTATGATCAAATAGGAAATCTAAAAAAAAAAAAAAAAAAAAAAAAATGTTAAAGTAAGAAAAAACTAAACGTTAAAACTTTTACCCTATTTTGTGTAAGCTTGTATTCAAAGGAAGTTAAAAGTTCCAAAAACAAAGCAATACAAGTATCATGTCGTAGTAAGGTATTAAGGTTTGAAGTGATACAAACAGACAAATTGCAAAACCCATATATATATAAACAGATATAGACGACAAAGTAATTTTGTAATTTCATAGAATTTTTCTCTCTTCTTTCTAGATTATTCAAGAACAATTCATACAGACTTCCAGCTAAGCTAAAGCCTCATAATCTTATTACTTAGAAGTGACACTAATAACTTGATTTAAATTGAATCCAACTATAGCAATCATACATTCAACGCATTAACGCTAGAAAAATCATAGTACTTAAGACGTTAGTAAATATTATCATCTTATTACCAATATATTTGCCACAAATTTCCAATCAATAATTACATAACACTAACCCAGTATATTACATAATTTTACTGGAACAAAAAAAAAAAAAATTTATTACACTAAGTACATTTTTCCACTAAAAAAATACTTCATTAACAAGGTCAAATTTCCATTGCATACTTCCACACTTAGTCAATCCAAGTTTTTTTGAGTGGTTTTTGGGGTTTTTAGTACTTTAAAACCGACTATTATTAGACACTCTTCCACTTGTCAATTCCGAATAGTCTTTGATATAATCAGGGGATATGTCTCATTTAATTCATCCTAATCTTGCTCCACCTTTGGTTGTTTCAGCTACTCCTTTATCAAATCAACCTCATTTAATTCCACATTCATCAATTACATCCAAGACCTCACCACCTTATTTAAGAAGATCAACCTCATTAAGCACAAATTCATCTGCAAAGAAAAAGCCTTGTTTGATCACAAGAAATTCTTCACCGTATCCATTGCCTAAGAAATATAGTATGCCAGTATCAACTTCCAATAACGACAAGGATGAAACAAAAAATTCTGGCAAAACTCAAGTTGTATTTATTTATAAATTATATCAAATGTTGGAGGACGAATCCATATCCCATTTAATCCGTTGGTCACCAAGCTTGGACTCATTTTACATAATTCATGGTGAAGAGTTTTCAAAAGTACTAGCTCAATTTTTCAAACACACAAATATAGCTTCTTTCATCAGACAATTGAATATGTATGGATTCCACAAGGTAAATGAAACTTTTCAAAATCAAGAAGAAAGTTTGATTCATCAAAATTCTCTGCAGCAAATTTCAAAATGGGAATTCCGTCATTCCACCAATCAATTCAGAAAAGGCGACAAAGAAGCATTACAACATATCAAAAGAAGAAGCTCAAAAACTTTGACGACTCAAAAAGAAGTTGTTAATTTGAAACCAATGATGAATCAGGTTGTGATGAACCAAGAACGAAAAGGTGCAAATCCTGTACTTGAAGAATCGGTCCAAACATCTTCAAATGAACATAAAAGTGCTAATCCAGTCATTCCACAACAGATACAACAGACGCTGACATCGACTTTGGCGCCAGTGGCATTTCACCCTCCACCCCAACAACAACATCATCCACAACCGCAGCATCAACTACAATCTTTGCAGACTCAAATCACACCACAAAATTTATCTCAGCGAGAAAATCAACACGTTGAATACGGACCGCCTGCACAAGCATCTTTTGAACTACAGCAGTCTCATTTTGGCAATCAAGTATTCCATATTAAAAATGAATTAGCTATACTTCACAATAAACATGAGTGTTTATTCCAGGATTTCAAAAATCAGTCAAACGATTCAATTTTAATAATAGAGACTCTTGAAAAAATCCTTGATCATCAGCATATTAATAATCAATACTCCCTGGAGTTGAATGGTTTGAAAAATCTGATCAAACAGAGAATAAATAATTATGGTCATCATCAACTGTTTGAAAAAGCGAATAACTCAAACACTGAACAAAATTTAAACGTTCCAGTAGATTTGAATACATACTCTCCACTTAGTCATCAACCATTATTCCAACTGCGAGCAAATTCATTACCCAATCCAATACTTGATAGATATCAACAGCACCAGCAATATTCATATTTTTCACAGCGAAATTCTTTGTCGTCGCTAAATGATCGAAACACTGAGGCCATAATATCTCCAAAGAGAACAAGTGATCCTACTATTTTACCTAGTGTGTCTGAAATATTGCCTTCTATAGAGTACAAAAAAAGAAAACTACAATAAATATACACTGAGTACTTGGATGATATCTATTTATAGCTTGTCCATACTCTCCGGTTTAGTTCAGTTCCGTTTTAGTTCTCTGTTTACCCTAATTCATTTGCCATAATTTATTTAATTCACAAAACATAATTTTTATACGCTTGCCTGTGACAGACTCCATCTGCATTGTTGATCTTTGTGCTTTGTAGCAGGTGAGCAAAACAACAACAGAAAAAAAAAAATTTTGGCAGAAGACCCTGATTGCAAAAAGTATTTAATACAAAACAAAAAATTAAATAAAGTGCTACAATAAGATTTTACAACAACCCACCGTCATAGTAATGGGCTAGTGTTTAATTTTGGCTGTATTGTACTGATTATACTCATAGTTCTCTGGGCTGGTTACGTCAACATAACCATTTAGTGCCGTTCTTAACCTTACCTAAATTAGCTTTTTTGCGCACAACGGGCTAAATTTGCAATTTTAAACCCTCGATTGCAAAATATGTTGATCTTTTGGTAACGCGAATCTTTTTACCAAGAACTTGGCCAAATTGAGATGCCAGCCTACAAACACTCTGAACGCTTTTCACTCCCACATTGATTAAAATAATATTTAAAGCAGGAGTTCATAAGAGCGATGAGGCACAAAAAAATTTATATCCAGTTCTCTGGGTCTTAAGCGAAGAAAAAGAAGTTGCAACTGGATTTGAGCCTAATTCGTTAGGAACGTCTAAAATTTAAACAATGGATTCTAAATTTTAGTCTGACCACATGGCTGCAGATATAATAAACAAAAGTGTTTTCTAATAATATATATAAATAATTGTTGCATGAACATTTTGACACCTTTGTCATTCTAACGATGAAGTTCTTACTTGTGTTGTACTTGGTACAAACCGCTGTCTGTATATTTGAATCTGGATACGCTCCGTATGAAGTAGAATGTCCCAGTTCTCCAATAACAAGATCTGCTAATCTGGGGTTAAATAGTCAAGAAAAATCGTATATTGAATCACGTAACGCAGTAGCCAAAGAGAATTTAAAGACCTTTCTAAAAGGGTCGAGTTTGGACTTTGACATTGACTCATTTTTAGAAAAGGCCGATCCAACGATAGGTTTGTCTTTCAGTGGTGGCGGTTACAGAGCTATGTTGACAGGAGCAGGGGCGTTGGCGGCATTGGATTCTAGAACCGAAACCGATAACCCAGTCTTGTCCGGAATACTACAATCGTCCCACTACATAACTGGATTATCTGGTGGGGCATGGTTGGTTGGAAGTGTAATCAGCAACGACTTAATTTCAGTTGATGATATATTGAGTCAAGACAATTTATGGAAAATCAATTCAATTATAGATTATTATGGGCTCAATGTATTCGGGCAAGTTGAAATGTGGATTGAAATAGTCAAGCAAGTACTCGGGAAACAATTCGCTGGATTCGATGTGAGTATAACCGATATTTACGGACGTGCGTTGGGGTATGTTCTTTTAGCCAATTCACAACAAAAGGGAGCTGACTTCACTTGGTCTCAAGTACAACAGCTTGACCAATTTAAAGCTTTCCAAATGCCATTTCCAATTATAGTCAGCGATGGTAGAGAACCAGGGTCAGTCATCATCAATGACAACTCCACAATTTTCGAGTTCACACCTTACGAAATAGGGTCTTGGGATCCTAGTTTGTCTACGTTCCTGAATTTGCAATACTTGGGAACCGAGTTGGACAATGGTCAACCCACGGGTGCATGTATCAATGGGTTCGACAACGCTGGGTTTGTCATGGGCACGTCGTCATCTGTGTTCAACTACTTGATCTTACAATTGGAACAAAGCAAGATTCCTAAATTTTTACAGAATTTAATCAACAAGATTGCGGTAGATCCATATGAGAAAACAAATATCGATGTTGCTTCATACAATCCTAACCCATTTTACAATAACGCTGAAGTCGACAGCGCGATAACTAGGTCAAAGACTTTGCATTTGGTCGATGGGGGCGAAGACGGCCAAAACGTTCCTTTGGTGCCATTGTTGAAAAGAAACCTATCCGCTATTTTTGCTTTCGATAGCTCAGACAACCACTTGACGTGGCCGGATGGAACATCTTTAATCAAGACTTATCAAAGACAATTTTCAACCCAGGGTCAAAACAGCCCATTTCCCCACGTACCGGACCCACACACTTTCAGAAACTTGAACTTAACAAGCAAACCTACGTTTTTTGGTTGCGATGCTCAGAACTTGACTTCACTCACCGATGACATCTACAACGTGCCGGTGGTGGTGTATTTCGCCAACCGTCCATTCTCATACTTCTCCAACACTTCCACTTTGAAATTGAAATACACCGACGATGAAAGAAACGCCATGATCCAAAATGGATACGAGATCGCAACTAGGTTGAACGGGACCGTCGACCCCGAATTCAGAGCATGTGTTGGTTGTGCGATTGTAAGAAGAGAACAAGAAAGATTGAACATCGAACAAAGTGAGAAATGTAAAAAATGTTTTACAAAGTACTGTTGGAAGGGTGACACGTATATCGGTGAATCTTTAGGTGATAATTTCGACAGGGAAGGACTCACGCGGAAAGCCGCGTATTATAATTCGAGCTCAAACATGGGCTTATACAGTGGAGGTACGCAATTATTCAAGCGTTATTAATGTAACTAAAATTTTAATATATTTATTTATTCGTTGATTTCCCTCTTTAAAGGTTCTATATAGTCATGTTCTAACTCATCTTTGACGTAGACAATATAGTACGGAGTGGCAGTGTTGTTCTCCATGAAATTGAACACCTCTGTGTCGGGAACTTCGGTAACTATTTCGTCGTTATATTTCCGAAATATGTTCTTGTTGTGTGGGTCTTTAATGTATATCCAATAGTGACCATAACTTGCTTCACCACGATGGATAAAGATTGCAAATATAGAATAAACAACTTGTTTATAATCTCGAAATTGTTTTGAAATTAGCTCCGATAATTCATCTAGTTTTTCATCTATTTTGATCAACTTGTTTGATAATTGGTCGATTTCTTGTTGAATAATTTGTATTGTGTCAAATTCTATAGATAGTTTGTCGTCGTTGATGACTTTAGACTCTAAATAACTCTTTGTTATTTTCAAATTATCGATTATCGAAATATTTGTATCAGAGTCAATTTTTAATATATCATCTTTTATAACTTGAAGTTCATGAATTTCCCTTTTCCATTTAAACACTTCACTTCTTTTCTTTAAAATATCCTCGTTTGATGTGTCCAAGTACCTATCAAGATAAATCTTCTCACTAAATGGTATCGGTTCAATCGACTTGTAAGCCATTAGTTTCTCTCTATCAAACATTACTCGTTGTACATGAAATTGTAATATCTGGGGCAATTCAGTAATGGTGATTGATTTTTTAACAAGTCCTTCATCTAGTTTCACTAGATCTTCGTTAAAATAATAATCCAAAGCATCGTAAATCGACTTGGGATGCTCACTGATATTAATGATTAAACTAAAAAATCTTTCAACTGATACTCTTTCATTAGATGAATCAATCGGACTGATAATTTGCTTTGTTTTTCCATAAAACAATTGTTTAATTAAATCTATTTGTTCACCATCTTTGTCTAAATTCGTAGGTGGTAAAGCTGTTTCAATTTGATACGTCACATTTTCTATACATTCAGTAACATCCTGTTGTCTACCAACTTCAATGGTGCTCTCCATTTGATCAGTAGAAATTGAAAGCACTTTTGGAGCTCCAGATTCTGAATTTTCGGGAGTTTCCATCGATTCGTCTTCCGAGTCATCACTTACAAAACTGTCTTCTTGATTTTTGCCGGTTTCTTCATCTACTCCAATTTCTTCTTTTCCCTCTTCTTGTTCTTCTTTGTCTTTTTCAATTTCTCCTTCTTCCTTTTCTTCTTCTTCTTTGTCTACTACAATACTTTCTTTTTCCTCTTCGTGCTTTTCTACATCCTTGAAATCCACTGGCTGGGATAACGGTAAAAATGACAAGTATGCTAGCTCTTTGCTTGGTTGAACGCATCTTTTATCAGTTTGAATCATCTCTTCAAATAATTTTTTCAAATGATACATGAATTGATTTGACCTTTGCAATTCCAGATGCTCTACTTTTCGTCCACCAATTTTACGGTCTTCGAAAACGGTTTCTTGCTCAAAATTTTTTTCATTGAAATTCAAAATCAATTCCCTCAACGGTTTGATACAAAAGTAGTACTGCAACAAGCTATTTAAATAACACGTATTACCAATATTATCCAATCCAGCTGGCCAATTTTCCGTTGGTAATAATGAAGAATCAATTTTTCCAGTTTTCAAAAAGCTAAATATTATTTCTGATTTTTTGTCTTCTCCAATTAAATTCAAAGCGTGTCTTAAAATTCTAATGTCCTCGTCTGTCAATCGTTTATCTTGAAAGCTTTGTATGATTTCAAATACCGATGTGTCTGCAGTCACGTCTAATTTTTCATATGCTTTGAAAATAGTCATGTTGGTCAAAGACGGCAATTTTATGTAATTGGGTAGTTTATTCTCGATGTAATCAAGTAATATATAACTTCGTCTATGAATAGCAACTGACAAAAACGCCTTGTTTAAAGAAATGATATCATCACTATTGGAGTTAAATCCATTGGTTTGTAGAATATCATCTAGTTTGAATTCATAAGCAGTTATTACAACGTCATCTTCAGTGATTTCTTCAACACCAATTTCATTCATCGCCAAATCAATTGGTTTTATTTCGTTCTCAATGAATTCTCTCAATCTTTCCGATTGTTTGACCTGGCCAACTTTCCTCAAATGATTGTTGTAAAATTGATAATTTCTGGGATCATTTTTGAACTGACTTCTGTACATTCCAATAATCACATCGTCGTCTATTTCAGTAGTGTTGTTTTCATCAAACGTTAATCCTAAAGCTTTCATTGATTGACAATACTCTTCGTATCCAATCAAATCCGGTGAAAAATTCTTGAAATATGAATTCAATTTGTTGGAATGATGATTCGAGGCTCTAAAATTTCGTATGTATTTTAGGGAATCAACGTAATACATTTTATTTAATGGATCTGAATTCACGGTATGTTCGAAGCATTTTATAATCAACTCATCTGCAAAATAGTTGCAACAACTTAGGTTTATAAAAGCCGGAAATCTATTTGAGTAGTTACTATTGAAATTCATAATGCTTGTATTTTTGTCGTACTCAATCAAGGTTGTGAATGCTTGTGACATGTTGTTTGAAAAGGAATAAAGTGATGAAAATTCATTCACAGTTCGTTTTAAATTTTTACCAAAATAGATTAGTTCCAAGATTTTTCGAATAAACGATTCTTTCAATTCCTTGTGAACATTTAGATCTGGTGGGATCACCTCCTGAGTGTCCTCGTTCAACTCAAATGATAATTTTTCTAGTAACAAATCGACATCAATTTGAGTATCCATGACTGTGTTTTTAAGACTGATTCTTCTAATTGGATCTTCTGGTTTCAACAAGACTGGCCCTTTAAGTACTTTTATCAAGACTTTAATACAATGTGTGGCATCGGGTATAGTATCTGGCGATAAGCTGGAATGTCTCTCAATTCCATTCAAATACCTCTGTTTAATTATGTTTTCATCACTTAAAGATTCCAAGTCCTGTTTAGAAAACTCCGGTTCAAACAAAGTCACCCTCAAAATTTGGTTATTTGGTGAGTTTGAGCTTTTGAAATAAGCATCATCTATGATATCTTTTTCATCTGAATTAAGTAACAATTTTAAATCATTATCAGACACCATATCTTTTGAGATAATATGGTATTGATGTTTATCTATAAAATTAGTAATAAACGGATTGGTGCAATTTTCAAGTGCCACTAATCTGAAATGATTTACTTTTTTATTATTATCCAGTAGTAATCCTCTTATTATATACACGGTTTGCTGATACTCTTGATACTCGATCTTTTCTACCGATGGACAGAAATCTAAATTATTATTGAGTATTAAAGTTTCAAAAACCAAAGAAGCCGAGTTGACACAGTTCAGTAATTCAGTAGCATAGTTCAAGGGTTTGCTATTCAATAAACTAAAGTTGATTTTTTCTTTTATAGGCACTGTCCATTTTAAATCATCCAAAATTCTGTTCAAAGTCTTGAATGGTAATTTAGTAAGTTCAGAATTGGAAATATGGGTTTTCAATTGGTTTGAATCCAACAGATTTGAAGGATAAAGTGAATTGTTTCTAAACGGATTCTTTACTTGGACATTGCTATTGATTGAATTATCAGAATTTGATGGAACTTCAGATTTGGATGATGATGATGAAGAGGACAATGATTTGGCATCCTCGTGGTTCGTTATTGTCATGACAGATCAACGAATATTGGCGGTTTTCGTTGAATGTAGCAATAAATAGAGTGTGTTTTTTTTTCCTTCGATCTGGTATGTCTCAACCACAATCGATAGATTTTGAAAAAATACGATCAAACTCTGACGGGTCCTTCACGGGATTGGTTTCTACCGGATTCAATGAGGTAATACTAAATAATCCGTACTTTGCTGCCGGTGGTGGTTTGATGTTACTAGGGACAGGGTTGGCTTTGGCAAGATCAGGTATTGTGAAAAGTTCAGGTTTTATATATAGACAGTTATTAGTGGATCTTGAGATCCCATCGAAAGACAAATCTTACCTATGGTTCCTAGAATGGATGTCTAAATATAAATATAGAAGCTCAAGACATTTATCTGTTGAAACTAATGTGATAACTCATGATAATGGTGCAATAACGACAAATTTTTCATTGGTACCAGGTCCCGGAAAACATTTAATTAGGTATAAAGGTGCATTTATGTTAGTCAATCGAGAAAGAAGTGGTAAACTTTTGGATATGACCAGTGGAACTCCTTTTGAAACTGTGACCTTGACTACCTTGTATCGTGACAAAAAATTATTCAATGATTTATTATTAGAAGCTAAAAATATGGCATTAAAATTGAGGGAAGGAAAAACAGTCATATTTACTTCATGGGGTCCTGAATGGAGACCTTTTGGTCAGCCAAGGTCCAAAAGATTATTGGGCTCTGTAATTTTAGATAATGGAATTGCAGAAAATGTGCTTAGTGATGTACGAGATTTTTTATCCAGTGGGGATTGGTATCATAAAAGAGGAATACCTTATAGAAGGGGTTATTTGTTGTATGGACCTCCTGGAAGTGGTAAGACATCATTCATCCAAGCATTGGCAGGTGAATTGGATTACAATATTTGTATTTTGAACATCTCCGAAAATAATTTAACCGATGACAGACTAAATCACTTGATGAATCATATACCCAACCGGTCAATATTGTTGTTGGAAGATGTTGATGCAGCTTTTAACAAAAGAGAACAAGTAAACGAACAAGGTTATACGAATGGTGTGACATTTTCAGGTTTATTAAATGCGTTGGATGGTGTAGCAAGTGCGGAGGAATGTATTACATTTATGACAACAAACCATCCTGAAAAATTGGATCCAGCATTGTTGAGACCTGGAAGAGTCGATTATAAAGTATTAATAAATAATGCAACTGAGTATCAGGTTGAAAAGATGTTTTTAAGATTTTATGAGAATGAACATGAACTATGCAAAGAGTTCTTAACAAAATATAGGAAGTTGAACTTGAAAAACATTAGCACAGCTCAATTGCAAGGATTATTTGTATATAATAAACGGGATCCTAAGGCTGCTATAGATATGATTGAAACTTTACAAAATCCCAACACTGTATTTTAAAAAATAGACATGTATATATTAACCCCTATACTTCTTCATTAGTTTTTCATTTGCACTTTCTAGTCTTTGTTCCGTTATCTCTCCATCATTTCCTATAAATCCATTTGAACTATTTGATCCTTGATCCGATAGTTCATTCAAGTAATTCATGTAGATTAAATATATCAACAAATCACAATTATCCTTTCGTAGTGAAAGCTTTGAGTTTTGGGTTTTTAATTTAGATGCCAATATTCTTCTAAATTGTTCTTGGTTATAAGTTTTTCTATTCTTCTTGATGGTTGGCATGATAAGTTTGTTTACTAAATTATTGGCGTGTGTCGCGTTTTATGACAAAAACCAAATTCTGACACTCGCAGCAATATTGTCTCGAGTATTTCACAAGTGAACTTTACTTTATAAACCTTAAATTCAATTACAATCGTTCTAACAGAATAGCAAAGGTAACCATGCAATTAGCTTATTCAATATTGGGTTTGCTTCTATGCTCATTAGTTGGATCAGTGCGAATTGAAAATGAAACAGATTTAAAGAACTCAATTTCAAAGATAAAAAGAGGCTTGTTAAATGACATTTACGAATTCAACCCTAATGTGAAAGCCATCCCACCAACAAAACCTGATGACAAAGAGGACTGTCCCCCGTGTTTCAATTGTAATTTGCCAAACTTTGAATGCACTCAATTCTCACAGTGTAATACATTCACAGGCATGTGTGAGTGCCAAGATGGTTATGGTGGTATGGATTGTTCAGAACCACTATGCGGGTCTTTAAGTGATGGTAATCTCAATAGACCAATACGTAAGAAGAACAAAACATGTGATTGTAAAAATGGTTGGTCTGGTATCAACTGTAACGTGTGTGAATCGGACGATGTATGTGACTCGTTCATGCCTGAAGGTGTCAAAGGTACATGCTACAAAAGTGGTATTCTAGTAAACAAGTTACATCAAATGTGTGATGTTACAAACCCAAAAATATTAAAAATTTTGGATGGTTCAATTCCACAAGCTACATTTTCCTGTAATGCCACCTCAAGCACTTGCAATTTCCAATTCTGGATTGATGAAGTTGAAAGTTTCTATTGTGACTTGCACAAGTGTGAGTCTGTCTATGATTTGAATAAAAATACAACCCATTACAACTGTGAAACTGTTGCATGTAAATGTTTACCAGAACGGATGTTATGTGGAAAAGCTGGCTCAATTGACATATCTGAATTTTTGACCGAAACAATAAAGGGTCCAGGTGATTTTACTTGTGATTTGGCAAAACATACTTGTAGGTTTTCGGAGCCAAGCATGAATGATTTGATTCAAAGTGTGTTCGGTGACCCATATATTACTTTGAAATGTAAATCGGGTGAATGTTTACACAAAAGTGAAATACCGGGGTATACTACACCCAATAATCCAAAATTGACACTTGGTAATATATTTTCAATTATCGGTGTTTTATTAATTTGCATCTTGTTGATTGTTACTTTGTTACGCAATATAAGCGATGCTGGATTATTCAAAAAATCAGACGGTTATGAGAGTTTTGAGACAGACCCCAATGTTATGAATCAAAATTTTGAACCAACAACATTGTCATTTGAAAATATTGGTTACAAAGTCGGTAAAGAGACCAAAAAGCATTCGGTATTAAGAGATGTATTTGGTTTGGTTAAACCACGCGAATGTTTAGCAATAATGGGTGGTTCTGGAGCAGGTAAAACTACTTTATTAGACATTTTGGCTGGAAAGAATAAAGATGGTGTCATATCCGGGAACATCTACATCAATGGTAATATTGTTGATCCAAAACATTATAAATCAATAGTTGGATTTGTCGATCAAGAGGACCACTTGATACCAACTTTGACCGTTTACGAAACTGTTTTAAATAGTGCTTTGTTGAGGTTACCCAGAGAGATGACTTTTACTCAAAAACAGTCAAGAGTAATTGAAGTTTTGAACGAATTGAGAATTTTACATATTAAAGACAGGGTGATTGGCTCGAATTTCAAAAGAGGAATTTCTGGTGGTGAAAAAAGAAGAGTTTCAATAGCATGCGAGTTAGTTACTTCACCATCCATATTATTTTTGGACGAACCAACATCCGGATTAGACTCGTACAATGCAAGAAACGTCGTTGAATGCTTAGTGAAATTATCCAGGGATTACGAAAGAACTATTGTATTCACTATCCATCAACCAAGAAGTAACATTGTATCTTTATTCGATAAATTAATATTGTTGAGCGATGGTGATTTGATTTATTCCGGAGATATGATCAAAGCGAATGATTTTTTTACGAAAAACGGTTACAAATGTCCATTAGGTTACAACTTAGCTGATTATTTAATTGACATAACAGTGGACCATAATAAGATCGTTAAAGTTTCAAACGCAGATAGTGATGTTGTGGTTGCTTCATCGACAGATTTACATGAAGCAAATGTTCATGGTGAATTTGTGGACACGACTAAAACACAAAGTCAAGAGGATATCACCAGAGAATGGGAACATTTTGCTGTTCACCGCGACGAATACAACACAGATATATTGGGAAGAAAAAAATCAAAACAAACAGGAGAAGAAGAAACAATTTTGAAATTAAGAAATAAGTTACCGACTCTTTTTATTGAATCTCCACTTGCGTTTGAATTGAAAAATGAAATTAATGAAATTAAAGAAAATCCAAACAGTTTTGATTCTAAAATTCACGAGATAAAAAAAGCGACCGGTTTTAACCAATTTGTTATATTATCGACTAGAACGTTTAAAAACTTGTACAGAAACCCACGTTTATTACTTGCTCATTACTTGTTATCCTTGATTATGGGATTTTTTTGTGGTTACTTATATTACAATGTGTCTTACGACATTAGTGGATTCCAAAACAGATTGGGCTTGTTCTTTTTCTTGTTGGCATTTTTTGGCTTCAGTTCATTGACCGGATTGCATTCATTTGCAATTGAGCGAATAATTTTTATCAGAGAAAGAGCAAACAATTACTATCATCCGTTGAGTTACTATTTGAGTAAAATATTTTGCGACCTTATACCGCTAAGAATGTTGCCACCCGTCATCTTGATAAGTATTGCCTATCCTTTAGTTGGGTTGACCATGGAACATAATGCATTTATCAAAACTATCTTGGTTTTAGTATTATTCAATATAGCGGTTTCTGTTGAGATGTTGATTGTGGGAATCTTGATTAAAGAACCAGGTAGCTCTACCATGATCGGTGTTTTACTATTATTATTATCATTGTTGTTTGCGGGATTATTTATCAATAGTGAGGATTTGAATATCCAAATAAAATGGTTGGAATGGATTTCTGTTTTCCATTATGCTTATGAAGCTTTGTCAATTAATGAAGTCAAAGATCTAATATTAAGAGAAAAAAAATATGGATTATCGATAGAGGTTCCAGGTGCCGTTATCTTAAGCACATTCGGGTTCAAAGTCGGTGCATTTTGGAAAGATGTGTCTTACTTGGGCGGATTGTCTTTTGTATTCCTAATTTTAGGTTATGTCTTTTTGCATTTCTTCACAATTGAGAAAAGATAATATACGTTTATTTCTTAGACATAATTTGGGTAAATATTTGCTTCTTCAACTCGATAATTTTTAAGTCTTTTTTATCAACGTCAAACTCAAACTCCTCCACAGGTATGGAAGAGGTTGTCGGTTCGTCCAACGGATCATGATATGATACAAGATATGGATGCTCCAAAGCTTGTTTCACGTTTATTCTTTTCGACGGATCGAATATCAACAATTTTTCGAGTAAATCTATCGCCAATGGATTCACTTGGTAGTCTCTACCTCTATGTTTGATCCTCCTGTGAGGATGGTTATTAATGAATTCTGTTAAATTGAGTTTATGCCTAACTGGTAGTGATTTGATAAAACCTCTGGCTCTTTGGGACTTGATTATGCTTAGCTCCTCATCCGACGGAGTACCCAAAACGTCAAAAATTAATTTTAATTGATTTATGTAGTCAGTGCCAGGAAACAAAGCTTTATAGATTAATAGTTCTGCTAAAATACACCCTACTGACCACATATCTATTGAAGTTGAATAATTTGATGCACTCAACATAATCTCTGGCGCCCTGTACCATCTAGTAGCAACATACTCCGTTAGTAAAGAGATTTTTGAAGATTTGTTGTAATACGAATAGTCCAATCTCGCGAGACCAAAATCGCATATTTTTAAGTCACATTGTTCATTGATCAAAATGTTTGATGGTTTCAAATCTCTATGAATAACTTTAGCCGAATGTATCAATTTTAAACCTTTTAAGATTTGATATATGAAATATTGAATATGTTGGTCGGTTAAGACTTGAGTGCGAATGATGTTGTGTAGGTCGGAGGGCATGAATTCTTGTATCAAATAAACTTCGTTGAAATTATCGAAGTCCAATGGTTTTTGGACATCATATAATTTGATAATATTCTCATGGTTATTGAATTTATTCAACAATTTGATCTCTCGCAAAGTTCTCAAACAAAATAGCGGTCTTTCAAAAGGTTCTATCTTTTTGATAGCTACTTTGGTCTTGGTTGGTAAATGAACAGCAAGTGCGACTATCCCATAAGCTCCCTCGCCTAGTATTTTCAAAACCTTGAAATTCTGTGATATATTAAAAACTACTTTACGTGTTGATGATTCTTTAGGCATGTGTAATTGTATGTTTTTTAAAACGTCTCAGCTCATGCTTTTATGTAATGCTAAATTCTCCGGCTATTCAATTAAAGTTGGAGTAATTAATTAACTATTTTTGTGCCTACATTAAATCTTACCAAATCCAGCGATCTGAAACAATTTGGTCATAATTTTTTTACACAAAATTGAAATCAAACATGGTTTAAATAACTCAAGTATTCAATATGTTTTCGGCTGTAATCGAATATTGATATATGAGGTTTTATACATGGTCTATATTTTGACTGCTTTAGCGACACCAACGATTAGCAGCTGTAAGCATTGGCAAAATATCTGTTGGGCTGATCTTTTTTAATGAACCGATGCAAGAAAATTTCATCTACGAACATTAATTTTCTATATTTGCTTTACACGCGATCTTTACAACAGCATTCGTTTGTAAATAAAAAAAATTTGGTCAGAATAAAGGAGATGCACCAAATCTTCATTTTCGCGTAAAACAAGGGAATATTGGACTTTAAATTCTGTTTTGAAGTATTTGGTCGGACACACACGCGAATTATTCTGTATGTTTTACATGTGTATGTGTTAGCAAGTTTAAATTGGAAGGTTGCACAGAGTTTTTAACAGCTTAAAACGAACAGTAATTTATTTTTTTTATCGTATCTATTAAGGTTAAAAACTTTATAAACTACTTAGTTTCTATAGGAAAACCTAGGAATTTGTTTCAATCTGTTATTTCCCTGTCGGTAGGTCATAATTTATCTTTCTGTGTTGGTAGAATTTGTGATATTTTTATTGTCTTGATGCAATTTCTACTTTTTTTGCTATTATTTTTCAAAACGTCGTTATTTGAATTATGTGATATTATATTCAGACATAAGCAATTCCACTGACGTTGAATTATTTACTCTAAATTCTTTACTATGGTATGTGATGAAAAGAGTGGTAAATCGAGAACACAAAAAGTACAGCTTCGGTTAATTTTGATATTTTGAATATACAAGCGATCAATTTGATAGCATAAACCATAATTGTTACAGCAAACATGTTGACACCTTTGTAGAATGTTGAAACTTGTCGATTATGAATCGCTGGAAATTTTTGTCGGCATAAAATGTTGCTTGAATCAACGGCTACAGGCGGATCGCGAGATTTTATTAGGGCTCAAGGTTAACCCAAAAATTTTTTTTTTCGGAGTTTGGCAACTTGTCCGAGTGGTTAAGGAGAAAGACTTGAAATCTTTTGGGCTTTGCCCGCGCAGGTTCGAGTCCTGCAGTTGTCGTTATTTTTTTTGGCTTTTGAATTATTTTTGACGTAGCATCAACTGTCAACCATCTGAGCCATAATCTCAAATCCAAATTTAAGTCCGGTCATAACTTGCTTCAATGAAGCCCTCTTCACAAGAGATAAAGCTATTGCTAAGTGAAGGTTCCAAAAGTGCCGTCAATTGCAATTAAACAAACTAAAGTTATACCGAAAAATTACATTGTGGGAATATTATTTTACCTTGGTTGGTAAACAGAATGTTTTTGGACAAATTTGTTGAGCTTTATGATGCATAACTAATAATTTTTAGAAATCAAATACAAGTTTCAAGATTTCGTCTTGTCGACGTACAGTTAAAGAGGAAGTCATCACTAATTATTTACAAATCGATACTCATGGAACAGTCGAAAAATTCTTAAATTAGACTCAGTTTTGCTTAAAATCTAAAACAAGCAAACTGCTGTAATACTATTTGGCTTAGCATAGAGCTTGTAGCGTATACCAATCTCAATAAGTGAACGTGTGGAAGATGAAGTGCCTTATTCCAGAAACCAGACCTAAAAAAATATGTATCAGAAAAGCAAAGCTTAATTACAGTTTCGGTACCTCCAGCAATGAAGTGGCAATTGCTAAGTTAATGAAACATCTACACTCAAACTAATGCTTACTTGCATCAAACAAAAGAGAGCGGACTAGTGTAGATTATATTTTAATCGGCCTTCGATGCGGCTAACGTACAAAGTTTCTAGCGTTCATGGGTTTCAACAAATTGTTCTCAAGATTTGCGACAGAAGCCCCTTTTCGGCAGATATTGGCTTTAATCCTCGACTATTGGTTGTCTTTTGCGATTGCAAATTTTCGACAGAAGTCCTTCGTCTGAGTTTTGATTTTAGAATCATCAAAGATTTTGGAAATTCTAAATTCATATTTTAATGTCGATTGGGCGTTAATTGTTCAACAAAGCGTTATAGACAAGTATGTTTTTTAAGATGCGAAAGAGTGGACTTTCTTCACCCTTCGTGGTGGCCAATCTGGTTCATCATTTTTTTCATTATTTTACTCAACTGATACTTATGTCACTAAGGGCATAATGCGAAGCAGTTTAAAAATCTTCAAATTGTCGTCTGCATCAAAAAGTTTTGATGATTGTTGGCCGAATGTACCACCACCTCATTTATCTTCTGACTTACTATCTATTAAAGTATATCATGATTTTGTACCACAATTCATGACTTACTTTAATACGACTTTGTACAACGATATTCACATGAATAGTCTAGAACAATTATTAACCTATTTACACTAATTATCGCGGTAATCACACATATCCGATGATGTATATATAGAACCTAAGATTCCTAGAATTTAGGAATCAGTCTTGTTTGTATAGAGTATTGGAATATAAAGCTATCAAAGTTGTAACGCTTAAGTTATTAGAGTTCTGGCTTGTCCAAATATAAAGCTATCAAAGTTGTAACGCTTAAGTTATTAGAGTTCTGGCTTGTCCAAAGGAAAGTCTTAATTCTAACATGGTGGAAAATGTAAGAGACTAGTTGTCTATAAACACTATTGCCGGTCCCACGACTAGTGGTGAAAACACTATTGGTCAACTGAAAAATTTTTCAAACTGGAAAACATAAATAATTGAAAATGATCATACTACACGACAAGAAGATAAAACAAATTATCCTTGTGAAACAATTGAATACAAATAAAACAATTATAAAATAAATACAATATTTAGTTGGAACGATGGTAGTGATTCCTTTATTGCAAGCAAGACTCAAAAAATCAGAATGATTCGTCAAATTACTAGAGAAATACAAGAAAAGAAAAGAAATATGAGAAATATGAATTAATTCTTAATTTGTTAATTCAGTTTGATATGAGAAATATGAATTATTCGAAAATGTGATGGATTGAGCCATTACAAACATGGTGAAATGATCATAATTAACAACTTGAATTAACAAATTGAATTAACAAATCAAGAATTAAAAAAAAAAAATTAATGAAGAATTTTACATGAATTACAAAATTAATGAAGAATTTTACATGAATTACAAAATTAATGAAGAATTTTACATGAATTACAAAAGTTTAATGATAGAA